>JAODPA010066565.1:0-10873 GCA_025585075.1 Nepenthes mirabilis
TTTTAATTCTAACTTTTGTTATTAAATTTTAGTCTTATTATCAAATGTGAGAAACATAATTCTACATCTTTGATGAGGACGCCAATAGCGGGCTGACCCACGAAGAAAGAAACGGTCCAAATTCATAATGACCAAATTCTACTTGGACGGTTAACACTTCCGTTGACCAGATGAAGAGCAAGTGGATGGGTAAAGACCTAAGAGTAGGACGACTCATTAAAGCTTAAAACGGTCAACGCTTTCGTTGACCGGAGAGGAGGTCAATAGGCCAGCTGGGACCTAAGATACGTGCGGCTCAAGCAGTAATTGGTCCACGTGTCTATCTCAATGTAACAACAGTCATCTACCCTAATTTTTTTGTCTCTCCAAGATGGCAAGCTCCACTATAATGGTCATCTCCAGAATTAGGGACATCTCGAGAGAAATGTGGTAGAATCTGTGAGCTGTCTGTTAGAAATTCTAACAGTTACAAAACACGGAAAGAAGGGGATTAATTTCTGGGATTGTTATAGTCAGAAAAACGTTCACACCTGCGCTAAGGAAGACAACAATTCTTAGTAGAGTACGGGCATCCAGCCCTTCTGCGTAAGGAAGGCAACCCATGGTCGTGACTATAAAAGGTTATGAAAGCTCCATTCAAAAGCACGCTCTCAAATACGTATTAAAATGTCCCCAAAAAGCCTTTAAGCAATCTCAAGCTCTCAAAAGTTTTTAATCTCTCTCGAGCCCTCTAGCACTCTCTCACTCAACTTCCAGTTCCCAACGAACTTTGGGCTAAGAAATTCTGCTCCTCACGAGCAACCTCGTAAGTCACTCATCCCATAAGTACGTTCCTACATATACAAAATACTCATCAGTATTCATACTGTATCTACTACATCCACTTTCTCATTTCAGAAAGTCAATTACTGACTTCAACGTCGGAGTATTTTCGATGAAATTAAATTTCACCGTCACCTGACCTCTTTTTTGAAGTTATGGTATACACGACCCAAAACTAAGTGAACGGAGATCGGAATCCGACTGGTAGTTCGACCTGAATCTGTTGAAGTTTGGATCCAGGACGTATAATTGGCACCGTCTGTAAGAAGCTAACAAAAAGCTAACCACTTTCATTTCCGTAAACACTTTCTTCTACAAAGTCAGTACTACCAAACAGAATGGTGAACACCAAAGCCCAAGGTAGCATTCCCGCTAGAGATGTTGCTTTTCCTGACCAGTACCACTTTGCTAGTAACCTAGTCGGAGGGGCACCTGCACCATTCCTCCAAAACCTGGCAGAGCAGATGAGTAAAATGAACAAAATACTTTTCATACTCTGCACCCACCAGGGCAAAAAGAAGCAGGGGCTCCGTCCTTCACAGCTCCTGCCCAGGCCTCCAGGAGAGGAGGTAAGAGGAAGAAGAAGTCGCTCGAGAAAGCCATGAGGCTAACCAACTCTCAAGCTCTAGAGGCCTCCAACGCCTAAAGCCGTCCCAAGCTTGAGGGGCGCTTGGGCCACAGGACTCCAGATGAGACTCTAAAAAGAATGAACCCTCGGTATACTTGGGATGAGCTAAGGCTTCAGGCTTAGGAGGGAGCCTCCCGGAATGAACGATCTGTCAGTGGTAGTAGCTGGCCGACTACGCAATGCGCTTTCGAAAGAATGGAGTTGAGGATTTATCTCAACCCCAAGAGATTGGGGAACGCCTCTCGAGTGGAGGTAAAAGTTGAGAAGATCTGGAACCGCGTATTTAAAGATGACAAACACGCCACTGATTTGGAGAAATCTCCCTTCACTGCTGAAATCTTAAACTGTCCATTGTCTGCCAAGTTCAAGATGCTAGCATTGGATTCTTACGATTGGAGCACTGATCCCATGGATCACTTCCGCACCCATCTAAGTCTCCATGGCTTGGAGGATTCGGTGATGTGCAGATACTTTTCGCTCAACTTGAAGGGAGATGCTCGGATTTGGTTCCACCGGCTCCCATCAGACTTGAACCAGAACCTCTAAGAGCTCACTGATATCTTCCTAACCTACTACGCTTCTAGCCGTCAGGAAGAGAAGTAGCCATGACATCTCTCTCACATCAAGCAAAGACAGGGAGAGAATCCAAGGAATTCCTGGAGCGCTTCGCAGCAGAGGACTAGAGAGTCCCCAAGCTTACAGAGGAGATAAAACTTGACATATGGAGACTTCTTCAAGCACTTGGCCCACAAGAACCCGCAAACTTTTTGAGAAGTAGAGTCTATCATTAGGGCCTACGCAGCCGCCGAGGAGGCTAATGAGGCGAAGCATCTCGAGAGGACAGACCAGCCTCGCTCTTTTCCGACCGACGGGAAGAGGAATAACTATGGCAGCAACAATCTCCGTCGGAAGCAGCACAGGACCGGAGCAAGGACCGCAATGAGTACAGGTTGATCAACCTAACACATCTCAACGACACACGGGCCAACATCCTTATACAGATTCGTGGTAAAAAGTTTATCATATGGCCAAACTACTAAAGAACGTGGAGGGAGGAAATCCAGCTAAGTACTGTGATTTTCATCGATCTTCGAGACACACAACGGAGGATTGCAAGACGCTTCAATGAGAGATTGAGGAGCTCATCCGAAGGGGCCATCTCTCCAGGTTTGTCAAGAACCTTAGACAGAGTTCTAGCACCTCAGGCGGGGAATGACCAAATCCATTCGAGTCACGCAACCGATCGCGGCTGGTATGGTCAACATGATTATGGCCCGGCCAGCCAAGACCTAGCGGATCATAAGGAACGGTAAGCTGGGTGAAAGAAGCAGAAGAAAGAAAAAAATGTCATTAGCTTTAGTGATAGTGACAAGAATCACGTAACTTCCCCACACACCGATTCCCTTGTTGTATATGCACTCATTTCGAATGGTACCGTGGATTATCAACTGAAACGAGTTTTCATTGATAATGAAAACTCCAAAGATTTCCTCTATCTCGATATTTTTTTAAAAATTAAATTAAAAAAGAATCAGTTAAAACCTGCTGAAGGACCACTAGACGGCCTAAACAATGAGTCTGTGGCTGTCCAAGGAATGATACAGTTGGAGGTCACTCTAGGTACATACCCTAGAGTGGCAAGTCATATACTTACATTCTTAATCGTTGATCTACCATCCGTATATAACGCTATCCTAGGCAAGCGATACTTAGCAGCGTTTGGAGCCGTCGCTTCGATACAGCATTTAAAAATAAAGTTTTCAATAGTATGCGGTATCGGCAAAGTGTTTGATAACTAAGTGATTGGATGGACATGTTACATGTCTCAGATTTCACCAAGCAACAGCGGATGGCCTATAGGAGAGTTAGACCACTAAGATGAGCAACCTTGCAGCAGGTGCAACCTGGTGAGATAACCGACTGAGTACCACTAAATCCGGAGGACTCAGGGAGGTGTGTGCAGATTGGGGCTCATTCGTCGGGCCACAGCGCGACAAGCTGATAGCATTTGTGAGATAGAACGCCGATGTCTTTGCGTGGACACCTGCTGAAATGCCTGGGATCCCGGTTGGAGTAATGGTCCACAAGTTGAGCCTCGATTCCAATTGTAAGCCCATCCGGTAAAAGCGGATGAACCATTCAGTGGAGAATCTCGTTGCCATCTGGGAAGAAGTAAAGAAGCTTCTGAACGTCGATTTTATCAGAGAAGTCCAGTACCCGGATTGGCTCTCCAACATCATTCTGGTTAATAAAAGCAATGGGAAACGGTGGATGTTCGTTGACTTAACCAACGTCAACAAAGCTTACCTAAAAGATAGCTTTCCTTTACCCAGGATCGACCTGTTGGTGGACTCAACTTCTAGGCACGAGCAACTGAGCTTCATGGACGCATACGCGGACTACAATTAGATCCAAATAAGCTTTGAGGATGAGGAGCACACATCATTTATAACCGACCATGGCAACTATTTTTATAGGGTTATACTTTTCGATCTGAAGAACACAGGTTCTATCTATCAAAGGCTTGTGAATAAGATGTTCGTGAAGCAGATCGATTGTAATATGGAGGTGTACGTCGATGACATGCTCGTCAAGAGCAAGACTATCAGTGACCATATTCGTGATCTGGTTGAGTCCTTCGAGGTACTCCGCGCGCACCAGATAAAGTTAAATACTTCAAAGTGCATCTTCGGAGTGTTCTCAAGGAGGTTCTTGAGTTTCATCATCTCTTAGCGAGGAATTGAAGTAGACACAGAGAAGATTAAAGCCCTCACGGACATGTCTCCACTACGGAGCGTCATGAAAGTCCAGAGGCCAACCAGACAATTGGCAACTTTGTCCCGCTTCTTAACAAAGTTAGGGGACAAGTATCAGCCTTTCTTTAAGGTTTTGAGAGGGATTAAAGCAAATGACTTTCGGTGGATTGTAGAGTGCCAGGCAACTTTCGATGAGTTGAAGCAATTCTTGGCCAGTTCGCCGTTGCTGACGTCACTCAGGGACAGAGAAGAACTATACCTCTACTTGGCGGTGTAAGAAATGGCTCTTAGCTCTGTCCTTATTTGTTAAGACTCTGACTCTTAGCAATCGGTCTACTATGTGAGCAAGACATTGACCGTTACAAAGACACGCTACCCGCATACTGAGAAGTTGGCTTTGGCACTCGTCTTCTCAGCTTGCAAATTGAGACTGTACTTCTAGGCTCATCGCGTGGTTATCCTAACTGATCAGCCACTAAAGGGTATTCTGCAAAAAGTTGACATTTTTGGACGGTTGGTTAAGTGCGCCATCGAGGTGGGAGAGTTCGATATTGAATTTTGGCCGAGGCCGGCCATAAAGGGGTAGGCCCTAGCAGATTTCATCATTAAGACCACGACCCACATTATCGATGAGCGCCCCACTGAGGAACGGGACACCACCTAGGAGAGTTGAAATGGGTTCTCAACATGGACAGTTTGTCTACGGATTCAGGCAGCGGCGCTGGAGTAGTCCTAAGGACCCCAGATGGGTTTGAGGTGAAGTAATTCCTTAAACTTGACTTTTCAGCAACTAACAACGTTACCAAGTATGAAACCCTGTTGGTCGGATGACGGCTAACCAAAGAATGGTTAGCCAAGCAGCTAACCGTTTAAGGTGATTCGAAGCTTGTTGTTCACCAAATTAATGGGAGTTTTGAGGCGTGTAACCTTCTCTTAGCCAAATATCTGGCCAAGGCGAAGGATACCACATGGAGATTTGACAAGCTGAACCTGGTCCACGTTCCCAGAGTTGAGAATTAGAAGGCCGACAAACTTTCCAAAGTAGCGGTGGCCAACGATCCAGAGCAGTACTCAAGGGACATGAGGGAGGTTTTGAGCACTCCTAGCGTAGAGGAACAGAAAATGATGTAAGTCTCCGACACCAAAAATTGAATGATACTTTACTGGATATATTTGCCGGACGGAGTACTGTCAGAGAACACGGACGAAGCCAAGTGGATCAAAAAGACAGCCGATTGGTACACTATAGTCGATGGATGGCTCTATCACCGTGGTTGCTTGACTTCGTACCTACGGTGCCTTACTCCCAGGGAGGCCGACTACATTTTGAGCGAAATCTACCTTGAGATATGTGGATCACACATCGGCAGCAAGAATCTAGCATTCAAGGTTATGCGCTAGGATTCTTACTAACCAACGATGAAGAAGGACATCCCGGAGTTCGTGAAGAAGTGTGAGAATTACCAACTCTATGGAAATCTTCACCACCAGCCACCTGCAGAGTTGAGATCCCTCCAAGCACCTTGGCCTTTCGTGCAATGAGGACTCGATATTCTCGGCCTATTTTTCATCGCGACTGGGTAAATGAAGTTCATCATCTCAGGTATTGACTACTTTATCAAATGGGTTAAGGTCGCCCCGCTGGCCAAAAGTACTGAGCATAATGTCTTAGAATTCATCCACCAGAGTATAGTGTATAGATTTGGCACTCCTGAGATCATTCTGACAAACAACAAGATCCAATTTTTGGAAAAATACATCACCAAGTATTACGCCAATTTCGGTATCAAATTGGTTCATACTTCGGTGGCATACCCCTGAACAAATGGATAGGTAGAGGTCACCAATCATATGCTACTTAACGGTCTGAGAACCAAGTTGGAGGACGCAGGGGGCTCATGGGTCAACAAGCTACCCTCCATCCTGTGGTTATACCAAACTACTCGAAAGCAACAACTCATGAGACACCCTTCAGTCTCTGCTACGGGACTGAAGCGGTAATTTTGGTTGAGATTAGGCTTTCAAATCTTAGAGTCAAAGCTTTCGACCCACTTGTTAACTCCCAGATGCTCAGAAAATATCTAGACTTGTTAGAAAAAGCCTATGATGCTGTTAGGATGCAGACTGCTGCTTACCAGTAACAAGTCACCTGCTACTATAATAAAAAAGTAAAAGTGTGGCCATTCAAAATTGGAGACTTGGTCTTACAAAATATAGAGGTTATGGGTAATACCACCAACTGGAACAAGCTTTCTCTTAGTTGGGAAAGCCCATTTCTAGTTTCAACCATCCTGCGGAATGAAGTATAGAAATTTTAAACCCAGAACGGCAAGTAGGTCCCACGGACGTGGAACGCGATCCATCTGAAGCGCTACTTCCAGTAAGGGCCCAGGTAGGTCATTTGTATGGCATAAGTATGCTTGTAACATTACATTGTCATCAATAAAAGAAAAATTCTTTTTTACTTGCATTGTGTTGTATATCTTTTCTCTATTTTTCTTTTCTATATGAATACTTGTTTGTAGGTTGTACGGAATAAATGACCCAAATTGCCCCTAAATATGGCAAATTTTACCCGCTCGTAATTAAACCTGGTCATCCAGGTGACCCATAAGAGGTCGAATTAAATCCTGATCATCCAGGCGGCCCACAAGCGATTGAATTAAACCTTGGTCATCCAAATAGTCCGTTTGCGATCTAATTCCAAGCCTTAGGGGGCCTAAGCGGAATGTGTGATGACCTCTTTCAACAGGAACTAGCACTGTTAGTCTATAACGGTCAACATTCCAGGAGCCAGTGCTCAGACCAAAAGCTTGCTACCCAAGATCAAACGTGGGCAGTGCCACTCAAGCCTCAACTAACAATCGACTTGATACGACCTTTGGATCTATCCTGTTGTCTCATTAAGGACTTAAGTCCATTTAAGAGTACAACAAGCGTCTCCAATGTGTGAGACGAACGGCCAACTCGTACAAAGTGCACCGAGTAGGCCGACTAATATAAAGGGTAAATAGTTAAGTGAACAGTAAATGAAAGCAGAGTCATAAAGTGCAATGTGTTTGTAAAATAACTGTTTTATTAAATGATAAAATTGTGCTTACAGTTATAATAAATGGTACAAAATCTAAGGAGAAAAGCTCCCTGAAGGAGGCGGGAGAGGCTTCCACGCACTCTAGGATTGAACCACGAGTTTCTCACGTCGTCGGGCAGTACGGTTTACTACGTCAATGACACAATCAAAAAAATTGGAATCCACCAGTTGGACAATGCGATGACTAATGTTGATGTCTTTCCATAAACGTGCCCGCAGCACCTGAGAAACCTCATGTGGGTGTATGCAAGTAGATAGCATGTTCTCCAACGAAGCTATCTTTCTCAGAAGCTCATCAATATGTCCCACAGCCCGGGCAATTTCCACTTCCAGTCTTGCATTTTTTTCTTTTAGTTCAAACAATTTGGACCGGAGAGCAGCCTTCTCCAAGTGCTAGGTCATCTATAGATCAATCTCCTTTTCGAGCCAAGTGATTTCCTCAACACGATCCAAGGCCATCAAGTCCCGTTGACGCAATTCTTTGCTCACTATGCCTAGGATCTTTTCCTTCTGCTAGAAGTCAAGGAAGTTAAGCAACAACAGCAGGTGAGGAAGAGAAGGGAAGTTTTGAAAAGTTACCAGCCAAACTTTTCGCTGCCTTATTACTGGCTTGCTCCGTAACCTTGGGGCTAATGGTGGAGGATTGGGAGCGGCAGCCTCTTCAACACGCTCCGTTGAAACCTCAGCAGCAATCTCCTCCACTAGTTCAACACTGAGGTTAGCCGCTTGCAAAAGCTCTCTGGTGGTTAACTCATTAGACGTAGGAAGCGACTCTCCGGCGGCTGGCTCATCAGGCACAGGAAGCGGCTCAAAGACTGGCTCCTCCGGCTCATCTTGTGGCTCATCAGTCGACTCCTCCTTGGCGACTGCAAGCGGTTGCTCCGTCAGCGCGGCTTGCGCTGCTAAACCCATTGGTTGCGGTAGCACAATGACCACGCCACTTGCAGTGGTGCGCAGCATGGCCTCGTACTCCTCCACGGTCACCTCTACTCCGAAGCGCTCTCTAGCTCTAGTAAGTCGTTTGGTGGTTATGTAATCTGACTCTGTGGAGGATGAGGAAGAAGAAGGCACTATCGTCGCAGCCCTCTTCCGCCTTAGACTGCGAGAGCGTCGTCGATTGAAGGTGTGCCGGATGCATCAATGGAAATGGCGCCAGCCTTCCTCTTGCGCCGTGAGCCATCCGGCGGCGATCTGACCTTCTGAACCGAAGAAAGAGGTCCCCAACGTGCTTTCTTGGCTTCCTATGTGGAAATCAGGTGATCTCTCATAAATTCATCAAGGTATTTCCTCACCAGTGCCAGTAGTGGCTCCACAGCTTCCACCTCATCATTATTGGGCGTCCTGGTGAAAATCCTGGGGAACTTGCCCCAATTTCGGGACAAGGACCATGAGTCACCGACGCGCACGAAGAAATAACAGTCCTTCTAATTCTTCAGCGAATCGTAAATAACCTCGCTGACGGGAAGGTCTTTGAGGGACAGGGAGATTCAATTCCCACTCTGGGTGAATTGAAACATCACCTTAATCACCTCCTTCATTAGCATTTGTGAATGTTGGCGTAGAAAGATGCATAGCGCGTAGAGGAAGCGCACAGCATTGGCGTGGAGCCGTGCGATGGGAACTTGGAGTGTTGCAAAGATGTCCAGTAGCTCCTCAGAAACGGGGATGCAAAACCTACTCCTTAGGTGAGCCTCGTACACAGTGATGCAACCCCGAGGGAGAAAGTAGTCCTTATCATGCTCATTGGGCATCACGGGGGATAATCTCACGTGGAATGTTGAACTCTACGTACAGCTTTCTCACCTCACCAAGGGTAATCACAGAGGCAATTTCGACAACAAAAGAAACCATGGAAACAAAGGGAAGAAGAGCAGTAGAGACTTAAGAAAATTTTCAGTATGGAAAAGTTGAATGGATGGATTAGTTTTTATAAAGGCATGCAACCATTGGTAAGGAAGCGCCTCCAAAAGGCACACTCATTATGGTGGACACATGTCACAACCGGAAAAGGCACAATCGAATCAGATTTTATGCAGAATTAATTACCAGAATTGTAAATTTAATACGTGTTGACACGTGGCAGACTTTTCGTCTAACAGTCCGACATCATGATGGCACATCATTTTAATTTCCACAAGTTCTCCGGATTTTGGCGAGAGCTATTAATGAATCTAGGGAATACTGCTTTCCTCACAAGCTCACCGAATTTTAGCCAGAATGGTTAACGATCCGGTCAACACTACTCTTCACGCTCAACTCTCCAGTTTTTGGCCAGACTGGTCAATGAATCCAGTCAACGCTACTTTTCAAACTCGGTTCTTCGGATTCTGGCAAGAGCGGTCAATGAATCCGATCAACATTTCTGTTCCTGTCGAGTTCTTCGAAATCTTACCAGAGTATTCAATGAATTAGTTAACGTTTCTTCCAATTCAGTTTTTTGGATCTTGGTGTTACGATCACTAGCCGCAAGCGACATAATCAGCAGACCAAGTATCGCCAGTAGCGAGCTGGCTCACGAAAGAGGAAACAACCCAAATCCACAACGGCACAATTCTGCCTAGACGGTCAACGCTTTCATTAACCAAATGAAGAGCAAGTGAGTGGATGCAGAACCAAGAGCAGGACGGCCCGTTAAAACCTAGAACGATCAATGCTTCTGTTAATCGGAGAGGTGACCCGTAGACTAGTTAGGGCCGAAGATGCACGTGGCCCAAGTAGTAATTGGTCCACGTGTCCATCTCAGAGTTACAATGGTTATCTGTCCTAATTTTTTTCCTTTCCAAGATGACAAGCTCCATTGTAGTGGTTATCTCCAAAATCAGTGTACATTTCGGGAGGAAAGCGTTAAAATTTATGCGCTATCTATTGAAAACCCTAACAGTTACAAAATACAGAAAGAAGGAGATTATTTTCTTGGACCGTTGCAGCCAGAAAAAAACTCATGCCTGCGCTAATGAAGACGACAATCCTTAGCAAAGTACGGGCATCTAGCCCTTCTGTGTAAGGAAGGCAACCCAGGGCATGGCTATAAAAGGCCATGAAAGCTCTCTTCAACTGCATGCTCTCAAATACGCACTAAAACACCGGCAAAATGCCTTCAAGTAATTTCAAACTCTCATAAATTCTTAATCTCTCTCAAGCCCTCTAGCACTCTCTCACTCAGCTTTCAGTTTCCAATGAACTTTGGGCTGAAAAATTCTACTCCTCACGAGCAACCCCATAAGTCACTCATCTCACGAGTACATTCTCACCTATACAAAACACTCATCAGTATTCATACTGTATCTGTTGTATTTACATTCTCATTTTGGAAGGTTAATTATTTACTTGAGTGTCAGAGTATTTTCGGTAGAACTAAATTTTAACGTCACCTGATCTATTGTTTAAAGTTGTAGTGTGCAGTATCCAAAATTAAGCGAATGGAGATCTAAATCCGATGGACAATTCGATCCGAATCTATTTAAGTTTAAATTCCTGATGCATCAATCTTTTTCAAAAAAAAAATAGGAATTCTAATTTTTTGTGAAATGGTCTCTACAGGAGATAATTATTGGATTGATATGAATTTAACATTTA
>JAODPA010066566.1:0-10872 GCA_025585075.1 Nepenthes mirabilis
TTAAGCCTAGTTAAATTGAATAGAAATATTCAGGATATTATAAGTTAATGGTGAAACATTTTCTTAAGAATAAATAATTAAGAATCTGGACCAAGAATTTATATTTCAGAGGGTAGTATTCCTTGGCATACCTTAAGATATTATTGTGGTAAATCGAGAAATTACCTCTAGGCCACAGAGGACATGGTGGCATAAGAATAAGGACTTTAGGCCAATATATCCGGGATTATAGATATACCATCCACCATGGGACGTTAAAGTTTGAGGTTCATGGTTAGTGCCTTAGATTTTGTGGAGTAACATGATCCTTTCCTCGATTTTGCTACACCGTTAGCTAGTAAGGCTAATAGGCCCTAATCCGCAAAGATAAAAAAATTCTGCATATTTTAGAACCTAAAGAAAGAATAAGTAAAACGAAAAAGATAAACGTGTTCTAGAAAGTATACTTATTCATGTTTCATATTTATGCATATTCATTATGCCCTTATCTCCTTCCTTAGCTTAATTTTGCATATATTGTTTATTATTATTGATTATATTACACTTGCTGAGCATTTAGCTCACCCTTGCTACTTTTTTGTCTTCAGATAAGCGCGAGCATAGGCCCAATGAGGTAGGGTAGATGATTAGAAGTTGGCTAGGCTATTGACCTTGGAAGATGACTCTGTGAACTTAGATTTTGTAATTTTTTATCTTATAGAGTAAATTTTGTATATTATGAGATGGAGATGTGTTTATATATTGTTGATATACCGATGGTTTAGTTTCCTCTACACTTTGATAGATGTATAGGCTTCTGCTGGCAATTATGGTTTGTATTTTGGTACCTAGTAGCATCTCTCTGTCGGACGTTGTGTCTGGACACGCAATATTGGAGTCACAAATATATTATGGCATTTGGATCCTATGATGCAATATTGTGGTTATTTGTATGATGTTGTACAGGGATTTGTATAGGATTGTATTTGTTTGGTAGCCATTTTACTGCCAAAGTTCTATCGGATTTTGGTGAAGAAAGTCAGTCCATCATAGGACCTTGCTAGATCCCGATTAGAATATGGTCCGTTGTAGTTTGGTATCAGAGAAGAAGATGCCTTAGGCTTGATCTGAATTTTATACCGAAGCCTAGGATAGGATAAGCTAGACTGAATACATAAATGTTGGCATAGGATGATTAAGTTAGATTGGATAGTCCTAGTTATTCTAGTTTGCATAACTTAGATTAGACCTAAGTTGGGGTTGGTAGTTATGTATGATTGTAAAGATTGTAATGTCCTAATTTGTGCCTGATATGTGAACTAACCAGTATTGTTCTTATTTCAGAAAGAGTATTAACTATGCCACCTAGATGGAGGACTTCACGTGGAGGCGGGCAACTGCGAGACCGAGAGGACGAGTACCTAAACTTCCTGGGAACGATGGTAGACATTATAGAGATTATGGGGTAAAGGAATCTTGCTCCAATACCTATTCCAACTCCAATCCAAGCTCCTACCAATCCAAGAGCCTCTGCTTATAATCGATTTGTTCAGGAGAGAGTCTCTGAGTTTATGGGTGAGCTACAACTAGTTAAGGATGATACATTATTCCATTGACTGAAGAAAGTGTTCGCTGTCATCCGATATCCTAAAGAAGATAAAGTATTATTTACGACATACTGTCTGGAAGGTGAAGCACATCACTGGTAGGAAATAAAGAAGAGAGCCCTGGGAGTACTAGAAAATGAAATCACTTAGGCCATGTTTAAAGAGGCATTCATTGAGAAGTATTTTCCATCCAATCTCTATGAACAGAAGGAAGAGGAATTTATCCATATGAGGCAAGGTAATCGAACAGTAGATAAATATAATACAAAGTTTATCGAGCTATCCCGGTATCCACCATACATGGTGGAGGATGAAGAAAGAAAGGTGAGAAAATTCCTTCGAGGCTTAAGAGATGACATTTGTAAGCAATTGACAACCTTGAAGCTATCATCTTATGGGGAGGTATTGGATCATGCTCTGATCCATAAAAAAGAGCTTGAGAAAGAAGAGTTCTTTAAGAAAAGGATGTCGAGTAGGGGCGGTGTTAGTGTGGCTCTAGTGCGGGTTCCGGAAGACCACCAAAGAGGATGAAGTAGTCAAATCAAGGGAAGAAGGCTAGTCCATCCGCACCAACCAACCAAGCTCCAACTAGTTCTTATCAACATTGTAGAAGTTCCATGGGATAGGCCTTGTGTGACGACCTAACTTCTAAAACATAGTGAATTCAAGTCATTAAGTAATATAAATAAGTTTAAAGTAAGTGGTTTAAGGAAAAGTGGGGGATGAATTACGGTTAAAAAAATAGGATCGGCAGTCGATGCACGCTCGAGCGCCGAAGGAGGTGCAAATCTACAAGAAGGACAGCTTAAGGATCAACCAAGGCGAGGGGGGAGCGACAAAGGGTTACGAGGGTGGCGCTCGAGCGGTGCTCAAGTGCCAACCCAGGCAGCATTTTCCAAGAGCTAGCGCTCGATGGCCACTCGAGCACCAGCCTAAAAATCCTCCACCGACTTGCTTCAATTTGTTTTTAAATTGGAAAAGGAGGAGAGAGAGAAACCATCGACACAGAGCAGCAGGAAGGGGAGAAGGAGGAAGGGAAGAAAAAGAAGAGAAGAGGAGAAATACGCCACTTTCGATCCGATCCAAGTAAAAATAATGGTAAAGCAGGCTAAGGCAAGTGTACCCCAGACGTTATGTTCTATTTTTACCGCTTTTCTGTATCCCAAAATATGTAGTTATAGTCTAAATTACTGTTTCTCCATGTTTAATGCATACAAAGCATGTTTCTATTAATTAATCGGATAGATTTCAAGTTTATGTGTATGTATCGCAATATAGGGCTTCAGTTTCACGATTGTACATGCGTTGGGTATTCGATTATGGTCCGAAAGCTCCACGTCAAACCCTTGGTCAAAAATTAGGCATTGATGATTAAGTTTCTTGAACTTTGAAATGTAAATATGATTCCGTAAAAATTGCTAACGTTTATGAGGTAATTATTATCTGAAATGCCCCATGGAATTTTACTGTTAAGCTTCTGAGGTGTTCTGAGGTTATCTAAAGGATTGTTTGTATGGGTTTGATTGGATCCGTACTTAAGGGTTAATTTGGAAACTATATCGTTAAGTTATAGAGAAGTTCTAAAGTGACCAAATGTTCAAATGTACGATCTGAAATGGTTTTCAGAGATATGATAAGTTAAAAGTTAAAGGATAAGAAGAAAGGTATGAATCTTACAAATGGAAGTGTTAGTTGGAGGTTTAATGAAGCTTATCTGAAAATTTGCACTTCAGGATTAAGCCCTAAAACTGACTAAAGGTTTGATCGTATAAATTGGGATGGTTTTCAAGATCTGAAGAGTTAAGGCTAAAGAAATAAGGACAAGAATATCCTCGGTTAGATAAAACGGTGGAACTCTGGCATAACAAGTTAATGACCTCGCCCTTAGGTTAACGTATCAAAACATTGAATAATAGACACTAGAACTGCACTGAATAATAGATGACAGAACTAAAGAACTGTCCTACCCTCAGGATGTAAAATATGGAGGGTATGTAAAGATTAAAGTGAAACGAATCAACCTACCCTCGAGATATAAAGTATGGAGGGTATGTAAAGAATAAAGTGAAATGAATCATCCTGCCCTCGGAATGTAAAGTATGGAGAGTATGTAAAGACTAAAGTGAAACGAACCATCCTACGCTCGGGATGTAAAGTAAGGAGGGTATGTAAAGACTAAAGTGAAATGAACCATCCAGCCTTCGGGATGTAAAGTATGGAGGGTACGTAAAGATTAAAGTGAATAAAAACCATCCTACCCTCGGGATGTAAAGTATGGACGATATGTAAAGAATAAAGTGAAAAAACCATCCTGCCCTCAGGATGTAAATTATGGAAAGTATGTATACGATTAAACTAAATAAGAACCATCCTGCCCTCGGGATATAAAGTATAGAGGATAATAAATTTAAAAGAAAACTTAATACTGTGAAATATGAACTCTGAACCGAATTTTGAACCAAGAACTAAGGATCTGCAATCATGGTTTCTCTTGAATCCTGCATCGTAATTAGTTTTCTATGTTCTACATCGTATTTATGTTTTTGTTACTCTCGACTGCATGTGTGATTTTCCCGCATCCCTTTTAAGTTCTTGTCTGAAAGTACGTATATGTTCTGTATATATATAAAACTATATGTTTTTACTATTTTGGGTATATTTGCTGAGCTGCTAGCTCACTCCTTACTTTTTGTTCTCCCCTCCAGATAAGCAAAGACCTAAAAGGGATTGAAGTCAGAATTAGCTAGAAGAAGGAAAGACTCGTAAGTTTTGAAGACCTTGGACGACTCCAGTGGATCAAAGGATTTTGAATTCTTTAGCTAGCATTTTGAAATTAACAGTGTATATTATGATAATGTGAAATGATATTATATTATGATGAATGTTTTGTTATTGCTTTTGCAGGGTTCTGTAAAGGATATAGATACTTCCGCTATCCCATTTCTTTGGATTTTGTATAGATCATAGACGGCATCTCTCGTATGGATTCTAATAGAGTAGATTAGAATTGCCAAATTAAAGTCATGGATGGCATTTGAGATCTTGTGAATATGTGTTAAAGGAAAATTTATGGTACGTGATAGGATGTGTGCTTGTACAGGTTGTATTTTTGGTTTTGGTCTAGGTGCAGATGAAACTCTGCTTAAATTTCTGCAGAATTAAATGTCTATAAGTTCTGCAAGTGTCTGACGGAGGATCCTATAAGGACTAGGATCTGTTCCATCATCCCTTGTTATAAGGTGTTGGGTGTATGTTTTAATTGCAGTCAATCAGGACATAAGATTATAGATTGTCCCCATCAAAAGAGGGTGCTTGCATCCAAGCCCACTATTCAACGGAAAGCATTTGCAGTGTCTACAAGTGAAGCAAAGGCATCTGATAGCATAGTAGAATGTATTCTTTCCATTTTTGGTACCTCTGGTATTACACTCTTCAATTCTAAATCCACTCATTCTTTTGTTTCATCTCAATTTGATTGTCATCTTGCATCATGTCTTGTGATTCTTGATTATTCTTTGATTGTTTTGATGCCTACAAGATTCTCTGTTATTACAGATATTTTGTACCCAGGATATGTTATTGAGATAAATGGGTTATCTCTAACTGCTAGTTTGATTTTGTTAGAGATGTATGACTTTGATGAAATTTTGGGTATGGACTGATTATCGAAGTATCATGCAAATATTGATTGTTTTCATAAGAGAGTGGATTTCACAATTCAGGAATGTGAGGCCTTTCACATTCAAGGAATTCGATGAATGGAGGAGTCAAGTTTTATTTCAGCTCTGCATGCTTCTCATTTGTTGAGAAGCAGGTATAAAGCTTATTTGGCAAATGCTAGTGTAGTGAGAAGCCATAAGATATTAGCGAAGGAGATTCTGGTGGTGTGTAAATTTGAGGATTTATTTTCAAATAAATTGCTTACTCTACCACCACACTGGGAGATCGAGTTTCAAATTGATCTCGTGTTGGGATTAACTCCCATTTCAAAGACCCCCTACAGGATGGCTCCTACTGAGTTGAAAGAGTTGAAACAATAATTGTAGGACCTATTAGATATGGGTTCTATTAGACCTAGTGTATCGTCGTGGGGTGCTTCAATCCTATTCGTGAAGAAGAAGGATGGGACTTTGCGGCTGTGTGTGGACTATCTTAAGTTGAATAAAATCACGATTAAGAATAAATACCTTTTACCATAGATTAATAATCTCTTTGATCAGTTGCAAGGAACCCGTGTGTTCTCAAATATTGATCTTCAATCAAGGTACCATCAGCTTCGAATTAAGCAAGAGGATGTTGTAAAAATGGCATTTTGGACGAGATATGGCCACTATGAATTTCTTGTTATACCATTTGGATTGATGTTTTCTCTTGCTATATTTATGGATTTGATGAATCAGGTTTTTTAGCCCAATTTGGATAAATTTGTAGTGGTCTTTATTGATGACATTCTGATCTATTCAAAGAGTTGTGTTAAGCACGAGATGCATCTGAGGACCATGCTCTAAACTCTTAAGAAGCATAAATTATTTGCGAAGCTAAAAAAGTGAGTTCTGGCTTGAGAAAATTGTATTTTTGGGCCATGTTATTTCTAATGGAGGTGTCTTGGTAGACCCGAAGAAGATTAAAGCTGTGAATAATAGGAGTCGACCGATGACGGTGGCAGAGGTTCGTAGTTTCTTGGGAATGCCAGGTATTATCGTAGGTTTGTGGAGAATTTCTCTCGCATTACTTTGCCGCTCACCCAATTGACGAAGAAGAAAGTTAGATTTGAGTGGACGGAAGAGTGTGATCAAAGTTTTCAAGAATTAAAGGATTGGATACTTACCAAAAAAAAAGAATTAAAGGATCGGTTAACTTCTGCACTGATTCTAACTATTTTCGATAGTTCGGGTGGTTTTGAGATGTATTGTGATACTTCTAAGATTAGACGTGGTTGTGTTTTAATTAAAAAAGAGAAGGTTGTTGCTTATGGGTCTCGGCAGTTGAAGATTCATGAAAAGAATTACCTGACCCTTGATTTGGAGCTAGCCACTGTAGTGTTTGCATTAAAGATTTGGAGGCATTATCTATACGGTAAGAAATTTTTGGTATATTTTGATCAAAAAAGCCTCAAGTACCTATTTTCACAGAAAGAGTTGAATATGAGCCAATGGAGATAGATTAAGTTCCTAAAGGACTATGATTGTTAAATCCATTATTAACTTAGAAAAGTAAATGTGGTCGTGGATGCTCTTAGTCGCCAGACTAGTCTTGTAGTAAGGTTGTAAATCAAGCAGATAGAGATGTTGGATTGTTTGAAGTACTGTAATATCTAATGGTACGTTAAAGGTAATAGGATGATGTTTTCATTCCTATAGGTGCAACCAGAGATCCTTCGGAACATTAAGGAAAAGTAAGTGAATGATCTATTTTTTATGGATATTGTTGGGGATCTTGATTGAGACTCTTGGATTGACTTTAACGTTCATGCCAATGGAGTCTTGAGATTCCGGGATCATTTATGTGTGCTTGATGATAGGGAGTTGAAGGAAGAGATTATGAAGGAGGCTCATCGAACCAGGTACACTATCCACCCTAAAATTAATAAGATATACCAAAACTTGAAGAAGATGTTCTGGTAGAGGAATATCCGGAGAGAGATTGTGGCTTTTGTTGGTAGATGTCTTATCTGCCAGTAATTGATGGCTGAAAGGAGGAAACCTTTGGGTTTATTGTAGCCATTGCCTATTCTGAGTTAGAGGTGGGAGCATATTTATATGGATTTTGTTATGGGTTTGCCTAGGACCCCGAAGAATTATGATGTGATTTACGTCATTATGGATCGACTAACAAAATCGGCTCATTTCTTAGCCATTCAGATGATGTATTCTCGTGATCGCTTGGCACAGTTGTATATTAACGAGATTGTTAGACTTCATGGTGTGCTAGCATCTATTGTGTCCAATCGCTATCCACGTTTTGTCTCTAAATTTTAGGAGAGTCTATGCCGAGAATTAGGACGAACCTGAAATTTAGCACGGCGTATCATCCTCTGACAAATTATCAGTCAGAGTAAACCATCCAGATTTTATAGGATATGCTCAAAGTTTCAGTGATGGAGTTAAAAGGAAATTGGGATGATCACCTAGCGTTGGAAGAGTTTGCTTACAATAATAGTTTTCAGGTAAGTATTGGTATGGCTCCATCCAAGGTATTGTATGGTAGGAAGTGCCGATCTCCTATCCATTGGGAGGAGACAGGAGATAGATGACTTTTGGGGCCTAATGTGATTTAGGAAATATTAGAGAAGATTTTAGTAATTTTTGAGAAGCTAAAGATATCCCAGAGTCGACAGAAATTGATAGAAAAGTTATGCTAACTGAAGGAGATTAGAGCTCAAATTTGAGGTTGGTGATTTTGTCTTCCTTAAAGTGTCGTCGTCGAAGGGGACCACCAGATTTGGTGTTAAGGGTTGAAACCGCAATTTATTGAACCCTTCAAGATTTGGAGAAGGTCGGTGTGATGACCCTAAAAATCTTAACCGAAAATTGGCAATGTTCCAACTGTAAAATGGCTGTCAAATTTACACAAACCTGTACAAATCCCTATACAACATAAATATAACCACAAAAAATAAAAACACAAGATCCAAAAAGCCACAATTCCTTTATGGCACCAATGCCATAACTCCGGTTACAATATCGGCTTGTACAAGATGCCACTAGGTACCTAAATATCAAATCATAATAATCAGTGGAAGCATATACATTCATCAATATGTAGTAAAAACTAAACTATGTGCTCATCATTAATATATCTAATACATCAATACATGTCTATCTCAAAATATACAAAATACTCCATACAAAGGTACAAAATCACAAAATCTAAGTCCACAAAATAATACTCTAGATCTAATGCCTAGACGACAGCTAATCTCTACCCTGCCTCATCAAGCATAAGTTTGTGCTCATCTAAAGGCAAAAAAATAGCAATAAGTGAGCCAAATACTCAGTAAGGTACAATATAATCAAAGACCATAAGCAATATACTCAAAATAAAGTAAAGGAAGGATATAGAAGCATAATATAAATGAATAACCATGAAACATGAACAAATATATTTCATTCAATATTTAGGGACCAGAGCCAATAGGTCTTACAAGCTAACAGAGTAGCCGAATGAGGAATGGAATATGTATGCATCCACACATTCTAAGGCGCTATCCACGATACCTAAAACTTTAACATCCTGTGGCAGATGGTACACCTTTCACCCAATATACAGGGACAGATAAAAAATATGCCACCATAGCATCTCCTATGGCCAAGGAGCATTTTTTAGTCTACCACTGTAATATCCTAAGACATGTTAGGGAATACTACACTCTAAAAATACAAATCATTACTCCAGATTTATGATTACTTATTTTTAAGAGAAGATTCCACCATAATCCTATAAAAATTTGTCACTCCCAGGAGAACGAATCATCAAATATAACAAATTATGAAGTCCATTCATATAACTTGCATAATTCTTGGATACAGATATAAATAATCATATTCTTGAGTATACTGATACAAATTTTCATATTCTTGTGAGCTTGGAGAATTTTGAAAATTATTACCACAATAAACCAAACATAATTTTAGAGCTTCCGGACAACAAATCTCTTTACAAATGCATGCAACGTAATTTTTAAAGCATACACAAAATAACATATATAAAATACATGTGAATATATACCAAATAATCAAAGACCCACGTTCATGAAACTAGGGTTTAATGTTCTAAAGCCAAATCATGCATAATTTTTAAAATAAATTGTAAAAGCTTCTGGGCACGTGGTTAGGGTTTCATGTATGAAATACCGCACAAAACTTAAAAATTGGATATCCCATCAATAAATAATCGTGCTCAAGACATGGGTTTTACAAAATATAAACTTAGACGGGCTTTTGAACGAAAACACCCGATGTGAATGAAATAAAAAGTGCAACAAGAGAAAGGAATGTATAAGAGTGCACCTACCTCGACCCGATTTATAACTTCTCTAACTAGCTCTAAGCCGAAATAGGACTAGAAGCCTCGATCTCCTCCTTCTCTCTCTTCTCCTTCGTACTCTCTCTCTCTCCTCTCTCTCTAATGGCTAAAAAATGATGGACAAGAAAACCCTTGTGCGTTTATGTACACAAACTGGCGCTCGAGCGCCAGTCGGTGAGCTTCCGGCATGCGCACACTGGAACTGGCGCTCGAGCACGTAGCCAGTGCTCTTCGGGCATGCATGCCTTAGAAAACCGTGCCTTGCTAGTGTGAGGATGCTAGAATGGGCACCACCTTGGGCACCCGACAGGCATCCCCTGCCGTTACCCCATTTCGATTTTGAAACCTTATTTTCACATGTATTATGTCTAATATTAATTATATTATCTTAATTACTCCTAATTACAACATTTTGGAAATCAGTACCTTACAGTTGGAGAGGTGGCGTATCGGTTAGAGTTACCACAGAATTTGACCGATGTGCACAATGTTTTCTATGTATCAATATTGAGGAAGTACATTCATGATTCGAGGCATGTTATAGATTATGGTCCTTTGGTTACCAATGAAGATTTATCTTATTTGAAGGAGCTAGTAAAAATTTTGGATCGAAGAGATCAGATTTTGCACTCGAAGACCATTCTTCTCATGAAAGTATTGTGGAGGAACCATTTTCATGAGGAAGTGACATGGGAAAGAGAGGATGAGATTTGGGAGAAATATCTCTATTTATTTCGAGGTTTGTGTGTTTGTTTTATTTTCAGGATTCGTTAATTTCGATGATAAAATTTTATAAATGGGGGAGGGTTGTAAGGTTCCGTTTTTTAATTTATAGTAATTAAGAGTAATTATATTAATATAATCATAATTAGACTTAATACATGCAAAAAGTTAAATTACAGAAGTGGAATAGGGTGAAAGGGCAGGATGCCCATTGGATGCCCAGTCCAATAGGCTGGCGCCTACTGGCCGCAAGAGGGGCGACAGAAGGCGCTAATCAAGTTCGTGTGTGCCTGATGCACGCTGGTCATGCGCTTGAGCGCCCCATTCCAATGATGTCGTGCTCGATACTCGCCTAACTGGCACTCGCCCGCCAGTCTCCTTTCCATCATTTTCCATCAGACCAGTGAGAAAAGAGAGAGAGACATGAAGAAGAAGAGAGAGAAGAAGGGTTTGAGGCTTTTATGTGAGGTTCCGGATATGTGAACCCAATAATTAAGAGGTGATTAGTGTGTTAATGATTAATACTAATCTTATGGGA
>JAODPA010066567.1:0-10872 GCA_025585075.1 Nepenthes mirabilis
CTCCTCTAAACCCTCGGCCGATCGCGAAATGAGGGAAAACGAACGCGCGGTGCGAATATATACTGCGCCGGCCGCTCGAGCGGCCAGCTTCGGGCAGCTACCGCTCGAGCGCCCCCTCGAGCGGCTGGCGAGCGGCCAGAATACGGGAGGTTCTGGTTTATCCACTCGAGCGCCCCATCGAGCGGCTAGCGAGCGGCCAGCCCACGGGTCGGTTCTGCTTTCTCCGCTCGAGCCTCGGCTCGAGCGCCCAGTAGGCGCGAGCCTGCTAGCAGGGCTTCGGCAGCCCGGACCCGAATAATTTTCTGATTTTTCTTCCGGTACTAAACCTTAATCATCCCATAAGATTAGTATTGATCATTAACATACTAATCATCTCTTAATTATCGGGTTCACAAATCTGGAACCTCACAGGGATCCTCAAAAGTCTTCAAGCAACTCCTCTTTGTTTACTCTTTTTCATCAGCCAGTAGCTCTACTGTCTCATCTTAAAGAGGAAAAAATACTAAAACAGTGAGCCGATACTCAACAAGGTACATGCATATGAACTGTAAAACGGTTATGCCAAAACGATCATATAACCATGCAAAACCAGAACGTTTAATCAAAACATCATCTGAAAAAACAGTAAAGGCACACCATAATGATATCAAACCTCATGCTTTATAAATCAGTACGCTATAGACTGTAAAACAATAAACTGTAAACTTTGACAATACATGGTAAACTGAAAATAATACCCTACCATCTTTTCACTGTCTGGTTCATTATCATCATTTTACTATAATATAGCATATCGGTAAAACAGTAAATGGTACGTCATATTATTTTCTTCCTTGTACAAAGCTCCGAGGACGGCTATTATTACCTGATTGTACCAAGCCCCGAGGACGGCTATCATTACCTCCTTGTACCAAACCCCGAGGACGGCTATCATTCATCTTTTTATCAAAAATTCTTTTTTTTAAAGTCAGACTTTCACAATTTACTTTCAGCTAACTTCAAAGTACATGGAAATTTTGTTGATACAGGCTTGTACATATTTTCGAAAATAAACTATACAGGAAGTTGCACATCGATGTCAATTAACTTTCATATAATAGAAGCTATAGTCAAAACTCATCAAAACCTCTTCATTTTCGTACATAAGGCTTCGCCAAAACCGTCGGACTCAAATCGTTCTCTAACAGATGCTTATTCATGAAATTAATGCCATAAATTCCATGCATATACATTAAATCATGCAATTTACTCAATCTTCACCACATTTTCGAGCTAGGGTTTCATCACATGCTTCCCGAGACAAATTGAACACTATTTTCATGCTTAATCATGAAATCAGAGCTAGATCTTGTAATAAACATGGATAAATATAAAATCCAACCAATTAATTGAAGGAAACATGCTTCTTGTACTATAAACATGCATCAATATCATTTTCGTAACATTTCATCAAGTTTAAAGCAAAAGAAACGGTAAAAACGAAAAATGACGTCCAAGGTACACTTGCCTTGACGCGGGCTTTCACCTTTATAACTGGCTCACGGATGGATTCGGGCTCCCGGGCCTCGTTCTCCCTTCTTCTCTCTCTAAGATCGGCGTTCCCTCTCTCTCAAAAACCCTAAACTTGTGTGAAAATGAGAGGAGAGAAGGTAGATCGCGTTTTTATACTGCGCCTGCTCGAGCGGCCAGCGAGCGGAGGACTTCGGATTCGCCAATGGTTTTTCCGCCCGATAGGAGGGCTCGAGCCCCAGCAAGTGCCACTCGGTTGCTTGTTGAATTCAAATATTTTCCAACTTTTCACTTTTAACTTCCATTTTTTTACTACATGCATAGTATCTTACTGATATTAATCACCTTAATTACATTTAGTTATTATGTTTTCGATTTCGGGTCCTCACAAGCTAAACTATGTACATGCAGAAGTATAAATCCCTGTTTTATCATATGCATAATATACATTTCATATACAAGATCCATATACAAAACCAGATATTATATTCCAGCTATTTCTTTCCAAGATCTTTAAATTAGCTTCAAGTCTTCAAAAGTCTGTAGGCTATGTTTTAACTCACTCATACTTGTCAGGTACTAGTTCTACTATTTCATCTGGAAGAAAAAAAAATAAAATAGTGAGCCAAATGCCCAACCAGATACATAAAAACATATAGTGTAAATCGTTTTATGCAGAACATGTATACAAATAAGCCAAATCACGAAAATATGCAAGAACAGAGGGGTACATGAAACATGAGAAAACATGAATCAATATCAATGTGTTTTAGAAATCATAAAATAGCATAACGAGTCTTAGAAATTGGAAACTGATATCAAATTTTATAAATGTTGGGAATCCATTTTTCTACCAGAAAGAACCAAACTAGTAGACCCTACCAGTCGAAGGGGCGAATAATCGAGAGTAAATTGTGTTCACTTCATACAATCCAAGGCTATAAACAGTTATCCCTTTTCATAGGATATATCCCTTCTCATGGGATTTAGAATAAGGGTGCCGGCCAATAACAGTAATTACCCTTTTAATTAACGCCTTGAGGAAGGGTGGACCATGTATAACTCCATGAATAGAATTATTCTTGATTACCACCATAACATTTTAAAGTATGCCGGAGAATCTTAGTTAACTGTACATCAGTCCTAGGTCCTAATTAACAGAATTAAAAATATTGTACGATTATTTTTTAACTGATAACTTATTAAACTTCAAAAGTCAGTTAGAATTACACTGTTAACCCTTCAGATTTGTTTCAGAAATTTCACAGTAATTTAACAGAACATTTCCATGTAAATTTTTTATATGCAAATCATAACATGGATATTACCTCTTTACAAATCAATATTTATATGTCAAAATTCACGGGTTAAAAACACCAAATTTCTTCATTTTCGGGCTTAGGGTTTCAAGGAAACTTTTGGACACAAAACGGATACTAAATAGATGTATTTACATGAAATCGAAGCTAAATATTACAGTATATATAAGTAAACATGAGATCTATCCGATTAAATAGGAGAAACATGCATCATTTACACTAAACATGGGGAAACATGGATTTAGAGCAAAAACACAAATTTTGAGATACTGAAACGTTGTAAAAACGGTAAATAACGTCCGAAGTATACTCGGTTGAGCTCGATCTACAGTTATTTTTATTCGGATAGGATTGAATCGGAATGGATGGTTTCTCCCCTTTTCTCTCCTTCCTCCTTCTCTCCTTCGTTTTGCTATCATGCCTCAAGAATCCCTATTCCCCAATTAAACTCCTAAATCTCTTATAAAAACAAAAGAAAAGGGGAACACGTGAGGGACACATGACTGGCGCTTGAGCGCCAGTCGATCGGTCCTCGAGCGCATGCTCTCACATTTTTGCGCCTGGGTTAGCGCTCGAGCGCTAGTTGAGTGCCACCCTCACAACCTAATCCCACTCCCGTGTGGCCTCAAACGACCCTTGAGCGGCACTTTAGCATTTTTCTACTCGAGTGGCCGCTCGAGCGGGCATCAGACGTTGGGCCACTTTTGCCTCCTTTTGCTTCATGTTGCTTCAATATCAAATTTTCTACTATATTTAAGCCTAAATATTAGTTTTATTCATATAATTATTCCATAATTATCATATTTCGGGATTGGGATCTTATAACTCTCCCCCACTTAAGGAAATTTTGTCCTTGAAATTAAATGGAGCTACATACCTCAAAAAAACAAGTGGTGATACTTGCTTCGTATTTCCTCTTTGCGCTTTCATGTGGCCTTTTCAGATGAATGATTCCTCCAAAGCACTTTCACCTGGGAAATGGTCTTCGTGCACAACTTTTGGTCTTTTCAATCCAATATCTATATGAGTTCTTCGACATAGGATAAATCCTTGTCGATAGTCAAGGGCTCGTACTCAATCACATGCGTAGGATCGTGGACATACTTATGAAGTATCGATACATGGAATACATCATGTATGTCTGCCAGACTAGGTGGTAGTGCCAGCCTGTAAGCTGCTTCCCTGATCCTTTCCAAAATCTAAAAAGGACCGATGAACTACGGCTTTAACTTTCCTTTGACCCCGAACTTAAACGTTCCCTTAGATGGTGAAACTTTTAGAAAGACATAATCTCCTACCTCAAATCTTAATTCTATCCTCCTTTGATCTGCATAGATTTTCTGCCTATTTTGAGCAACTTTTAGGTTTTCATGAATCAACTTAATTTTCTCCGCCGTCTTCTTCACAATTTTAGGACCCAAAATCCTCTTATCTCCAGTCTTTTTCCAATGAATCGTCGATCTGTACTTCCTCCCATACAGTGCCTCGAAAGGCGTTATACCGATACTTGTCTGATAGCTGTTATTATATACAAATTTCATAAAAGTTAGATAATTATCCCAAGTTTTCTTCATCTCTAATACCAAGGCCCTCAACATATCCTCAAGGATCTAAATCATACGTTCCAATTGGCCATCAGTTTTGGGGTGATATGCAATACTAAACTTCAATTCTATCCCTAACTCCTTATGCAAGCTTTCTCAAAACCTCGTGACAAAATATAGATCCCTATCAAATACAATCGAAGCAGGCACTCCATGAAACCTCACAATCTCATTTACATATAATTGGACCAGTCTATCATCGGAATAAGTCATCCTAATTGCCAAGAAATTGGCTGATTTTGTCAGCCAATCAACTATAATCCAATTGGCCTCATGATTTCTGAGAGTCATCGACAAACCTGATACAAAATCCATAGTAATATCTTTTCATTTTTAACTCGGGATCGGCATTGGTTTGTAACAACCCAGAAGGTTTCCTCCTTTCAGCTTCCAGCTGCTGATATATAAGGCATTTTTTTACATAGGCCATGATATGCCTCTTCATGTTTCTCTAACAAAAAGTCTTCTTCAGATCCTGATACATCTTTTTCATCTTAGGATGGATGGTACATCGAGACCTATGAGCTTCCTTCAAGATCTTCTCTTTTAATTTTCTATTGTCCGATACACATAATCGATCTCTAAACCTCGATACTCCATCAGTTCAGACATTAAAATCAGCTTGAGACTCCTTATTCAGATTGCTTATAATATCCACAAGGAATGAATCATTCACTTGCTTCTCTTTAACTTCATTAATTACCTCCTGTTGGATCTGAAGATAAGATAAAAGCATCCTATCACCTTGAACATATCATTGGATATCACATTGTTTCAGATAATCTAATATCTCTATTTGCTTGATTTACAACTTAGCCACATATCCCGATTAATGGCTCAATATATCTGTAACTACATTAGCCTTCCTGGGCTTATATTATATCTCACAGTCATAGTTTTTGAGAAAATTAAGCCACCTTCTTTGCCTCATATTAAGTTCCTTTAGTGAGAACAGATATTTTAAACTTTTATGATCAAAATAAATAAGAAACTTTTCACCATATAGATAATGTCTCTAAATTTTCAAAGCAAACACAACAGTAGCTAGCTCCAAATCATGAGTTGGGTAGTTTCTTTCATGTACCTTCAGTTATCTAGACCCATAAGTTATAACTTTACCATGCTGTATTAATACACAACCCAAACCCGCCTTAAAGGTATCACAGTATACCTTATAACCACCTAAACCTTTTGAAATATCGGAACGATAGTCAAACGATCCTTCAATTCTTGAAAACTCTAATCACATTTCTCAGTCTATTCAAACTTATTCTCCTTTTTATTCAGTTGAGTTAGAGATATAGCAATTTGTGAAAAATTCTCTACAAAATGCCTGTAATAGTCTACCATGCCAAGAAAGCTTCTAACCTTGGTTACAAACGTTGGGTTACTCTAATTTGTAATAGCCTTCACCTTCTTTAGATCCACAGAAATACCACCGTCAGAAATTACATGTCTTAAAAATATTACCTTTTTTAGCCAGAACTCACACTTACTCAATTTAATATACAACTTTTCCTAACGGAGTACTTGGAGTACTATTTTCAAGTAAGTTTCATGCTTCTCATAATCCTTTAAATATATTAGGATGTCATCAATAAACACTACTATAAATTTATCCAGATATGACCTGA
Source organism: Nepenthes mirabilis (assembly GCA_025585075.1). Taxonomy (NCBI): domain Eukaryota; kingdom Viridiplantae; phylum Streptophyta; class Magnoliopsida; order Caryophyllales; family Nepenthaceae; genus Nepenthes; species Nepenthes mirabilis. The sequence continues at coordinate 6,067 of JAODPA010066567.1, forward strand.
ACACCCTATTCATCAAATGTATAAATGCAGTCAGAGTATTTGTTAGACCAAAAGATATAATAAGGAACTCATAATAGCTGTAGCTCGTCCAAAAAGTTGTCTTAGCCACATATTTTGGCTTGATCCTCAATTGATAATAATCGGACATCAAATCAATCTTCGAAAACACCCAAGATCCTTACAATTGATCAAACAGATCATCAATACGTGGCAAGGGGTAGTTATTTTTAATCATGATTTTGTTCAACTCACGATAATCAACAATAACCGCAAGGACCTATCTTTCTTCTTCACAAACAATACCGGTGCACCCCAATGAGATACACTCGATATGATAAAATCATTATCTAACAACTTCTATAACTGCAACTTTAGTTCTTTTAATTCAGTCGGGACCATACGATAAGGGGCTTTAGAAATCAGGCTAACTCCAGAAATAATGGCAATTTCAAACTCAATCTCCCGGTGTAGAGGTAGTCCAAGCAACTCCTCCGAAAAGACATCCTCAAAATCACATACAACTCGAATATCCTTAGCTAGCACACTGTGACTCCCAATGGTGCAGGTATGCCAGGTAAGCTTGACATCCACTTTTTAACAAGTGCTTGACATGCAAAGTAGAAATTAATATAGGCACTTTCTTCTTCCTAATGCCTTGAGAGAAAAAGGGTTATATTCTGAAAATACCAAAACAAACCATCTTCAGAAAATAATTAATACTAGCGTAATATTTAACTAGTCAGTCCATCCCTAGAATTACATCACAATCACCCATGTCCAACAATACAAAATCCACAATCAAACATTCCCCATTTACCTCAACCATACATCCAGGATACACAATATCAGTAACTACTGAAGATCCAATGGGAGTTGATACAGTTAATAAATAATCCAAAATACATGGGGCAGATACAATATAACATACAAATCGCGAAAAAATAAAAGAATGGGTAGACCCCGAATTAAATAATATAGAAGCAGGAACTCTACAAATAGAACGGGTACCTTCTACGATATTCGGGAATGCCTCCGGGTCTTGAATAGTTACTGCAAAAGTCTTAGCTGTGATAATAGGCTTTTTTCCTTCTAGCCCCGGAGGTAACGGACAGTCTTTAACCTGGTGGCTCTACTGTCCACATCTAAAGCATGCTCCTATCGCCTTATGACTTGATTGTCTCGGATGCTTCCTTTTGCAATAAGAACAGTTAGCTGTCGACGCTTGAGAACTAGTTAGTGACTGAATTTGAGTAATGCTCTTTCCCTTGTCCGTAGTCCTTGCCTTCTTGGATGGTCCTGAAGGCCCTACATTTGATCCAGTACTAAAACTTGTCCGGCTAGCAGCTCTTTTCGTAAAAAATCTCTACGTCTCCACCTCTTTTTCATAAATTATCGCCCGATCCAGAATATCAGCATAAGTTTGGAGTTTTAGGGTCGACAATTGCTTTCTAATATAGTCCCGCAGCCCTTGCTAAAATTTCTTTACTTTTCTTACTTCATCCTCTATGAAATACGATGAGAATTGAAATAGCTCAGTGAACTTTGCGTCATACTCCATCACCGTCATATTTCCCTATCTCAGCTGTATGAACTGTTACTCTTTTTGATCTTAGAGACTAGATAGGAAATACTTCTCCATGAAAACTTCCTCGAACATCTCCCATATAATTTCATCATCGGGCACACCTAACGCCCTCTTTTTCATACTCTACTAATTATCAGCTTTACCTTCCAGGTTGCATACAGCAAAAGCAACTTTCTCCTAATCGGTACACCGGATCATAGTAAATATATTTTTCATCCTCTTAAGCCAAACATCCACTTCCGCTGGATCAGGCTTACCCAAGAATCCAGGTGCTCGCCCTGCCGTGAATCTATCATAAGTTGTCGGAGCAGGGTTTATCGGAGCTGGCTTAGATGCAGGGATCGGAGCCATATGCCGCTGCTCCACAGATTCAACCACATTTATCATCCTTTCTAATAAATTCATATAAGCAACCTCTCGATAGTGGGGAGTACTGGCACCACCACGATTATTTCTTCTATTTCTTTGATTAGCCATCCTATATCCCATTGTCAAAGACAAACACAATATTAATAAACCTTAAGAAATCAGTTTAGCGGGAAGGGTTATTAACAATTAAATAAAATTTAGGACTAGCCTAAGGGACAACTTCCTAAACCTCCTAATAAATCTTAACTATCCCAACCTATCCCCTACTGAAACTTAAGCCTATACTTTCATTTTATGATCGATCAATTCCTAAGATATCTCATTTTTCTAATATCAATTGTAATGGAATGGATATATTTTTTTTATCATCAGATAATTTCGTCATTACAGATACAGAAACTGAAGCCGCAATACAACTTAAGGTCCTAAGGGAAAACAGACATAATTTTTCCTAAAATTAGACTAAATTGAAATATAAAACCTACATAAAACTTATAAATATACAAAATAATATCCATCCACAAACATCTCATCCATAACACAGGATCATCAGACGCCATGTCTTCTCCCATAACTTTAATTATTCAATCCTGTCCACTATACTAAAAATTCAGAATAAGAGATACCGTATAGGACCCGTACAAATCTAGAAACATATAGTAGAAGCTGAACAATATACCTGCGGAAGCATAAATCCCTATTTCCTCATATGTATAACATACATTTCATATGCAAGATCCATATATACAAGATCCATATACAAAGCCAGGTATTACATTCAAGCTATCTCTTTCCAAGATCTTCAAATTAGTTTCAAGTCTCCAAAAGTTTGCAGGCTAAGCTTTAACTCACTCCTTCTCATCAGGCACTAGTTCTACTGTCTCATCTGGAGAAAAAAAAGTAAAACAGTGAGCCAAAAGTCCAACAAGGTACATAAAAACTTGCAGTGTAAATCCTTTTATGCGGAACATGCATACAGATAAGCCAAATTACGAAAATATGCAAGAATAGAGGGGTATATGAAACATGAGAAAACATGAATCAATATCAACATGCTTCAGAAATCATAAAACAGTATAACGAGTCTCAGAAATCGAAAACTGATATCAAATTTTATAAATGCTGAGAATCCCTTTTTCTACCAGAAAGGACTAAACTAGTAGACCCTACTAGCCGAGAGGGCGAATAATTGAGGATAGATTGTATTTACTCCACATAATCCAAGGTCAGAAATAGTTATCCCTTCTCATGGGATTTAGAATAGGGGTGCCAGCCAATAATAGTAACTACCCTTTAGGTTAACGTCTTGAGGAATGGTGGACCACGTATAACTCTATGGACAGAGTTATTTTTGATTACCATTATAACGTTTTAAAGTACAACAGAGAACCTTACCTGACTGTTCATCAGTCTTAGGTTCTAATTAACAGAATCAGAAACATTTTTCTTCTTATTTCTTAACTGAAAACTTATTAAACTTTAGAAGTCAGTCAAAAATTACACCGTTAACCATTCAGATTTGCTTCAAAAATTCCACAGTAATTTAACAGAATATTTCCATGTAAATTTTTCAAATACAAATCATAATATGGATATTATCTCTTTACAAATTAACATTTATATGTCAAAATTCACGGGTTAAAAACACAAAATTCCTTCATTTTCGTGCTTGGGGTTTCAAGGAAACTTTCTAACACAAAACAAATACCAAATATATGTATTTACATGAAATCGAAGCTAAATATTACAGTTTATATAGGTAAACATGAAATCTGTCTGATTAATTAGGAGAAACAAGCATCATTTATAATAAACATGGGGAAACATGGATTTAGAGCAAAAGCACAAATTTTGAGATACTAAAACACTATAAAAATGGTAAATAACGTCTGAAATATATTTGTCTGAGCTTGATCTATAGTTATTCTTACTCGAATCGGATTGGAACGGATGATTTCTCCCCCTTTCTCTCCTTCCTCCTTCTCTCCTTCGTTCTGTTGTTGTGCCTCCAGAATCCCTGTTCCCCAATTAAACCCCTAAATCCCTTATAAAAACAAAAGAAAAGGGAAACACATGAGGGACACACGACCGGTGCTTGAGTGCCAATTCAGCGGTCTTCAAGCGCATGCTCTCGCATTTTTGCGCCTGGGTTGGCTCTCGAGCGCCAGTCGAGCACCACCCTCGCAACCTAATCAAGCTCCCGTGCTGCCTCAGGTGACCCTCGAGTGGCACTTTTGCATTTTTCCGCTCGAGTGGCCGCTTGGGCAGCCATTAGGTGCTGGGTCACTTTTGCCTCCTTTCGTTTCATTTTACTTCGGTATCAAATTTTTCACTATATTTAAATCTAAATGTGATTTTTATCCACATAATTATTCCATAATTATCATATTTCGGGATCGGAATCTCACAGTTGTGCGTGCGATCATGATAATACTTTGCCTTAGTATTGTTCCCATGTGAATTTGGCCAAAACCTTTGATTGGCCTATCAACCAGATATGGGTCCACACAGGAGTATCCCATATCTCAACACTTGATTCATTTTATGTCGATTGACATATTAAGGAAATTCACAATGTGGGGATGGAGGATAGAACCTTTCACAATATCATCCAATATCACGCATTTCTTTTTGTTGCCGAGGATCAGATTGATGAAGAAATTGTAGACTTTGTGGATCGGAGAATATCTTGTCGACTTTTGTCATGTCTGCACTGGCAGAATCGATAGTCCTATTCGCTTTTGTTAACTCTGCGAGAGTGGTGACAACCGCCGCCCATGGTGTCAGCCATTTTGGCATCGATGGCAACACCTCGGCCATTTTTTAGAGAGGTTAAATATTGTAATATATAT
>JAODPA010066568.1:0-10872 GCA_025585075.1 Nepenthes mirabilis
ATAAAATAAACCGCCAAACACCAACTGCATTGCAAGCGCGTCTAATGTCCCGTGTTCGACATAACTTCTCCCACCGGGTCTCCATGCAAGCAACAGAGCAATTTCTCCGGTTGGGTTCTTAACCTTGCATTGAACTCTGCTTAAATTTAATTTCACCACTTATTGTCAGTATATTATCTCTGAGATATACCCTTCTTGCAAATTCATCAATCCATTGATTACCAGTCCAATCTTGAAAAACTCGTAGATTTTGTCTCAGTACATTCAATAACAAGTTTTCACCTGGGATGCAAACTTGCATACTGTCAATGACACCATTGCTTACTCCTACAAGGATGCCTTCCCACCATCCATCACTCCACCAGGCGAATACCGGAGCTCCAACTTCATAGGAAGAGTCTGCTACATTTGTATGAGGAGGGTACGGCTGGATTGTCAGTCATTGAGGGCATCTCACACCGAGTTCATCAAGTGCAGCCAACCTAAAAGCTGGAACCCATTCCTCAAGGATGCCGCATCCATCCTGATCTTCCAAATCATCATATTGAACTTTCACTTGCTTCCGGGGTATTTCTAAGACAGTATACCTAAACTAGCAGCCTCGGATGCCATTGTTTTGGACAGCAACTCAATCTTCTTATCAACCTTTAAAACCTGATCATCCCAGCACTTGTTGAATTCAACATTTTTGAAGGTAAACAATCTCCTGCTGCACAAATTGTACTTGATGTCCCGACACAGTGGCTCATACGCAATTTTCTTCCAATGTTGTCCCGCACCAAAATGAACTTTCAAGATGCCTTGTTGCTCTCCAAAGTTTCTAGTCCTCTAAGTTCCTTGTACAACATTTGTATTAGCATTAAAAGCCATAATTGTTGGCTCTAGAAAGGTATAGGCCGCCAAGCAAGAGAGGATAGGCTGATCAAAGTAACACCTCAATTTACTCAAATCAAACGGCTTAATTTTATTGTTTCTAAACTATTGGAAACAAGGATGAATTTTGGGAAAGAGAGATTGTGAATAACCCGCCATGCATTTCTCAAAATGCTCGCGGTTGAGGACTATAGCAGGACAATCGATACATTCTGCACTGATGACTTGGGTATTAGGGGTGATGAAAACTTCATTCGGGCAAGTATTCCGTAAGTTAATCACACTCTTAACTTCTTGATTGTAATGAAACTATCTTACTTGAACTTTCTTCTGACCCTTCTTGTCTTCATACATGTCTTCGAAATATGCAACGTACTCACTCCCTTCCTTAGCCATGACTAAGACAAAGGATTGGATCGCAATTGTAGTCCCATTCTTGCAGAATGCAGGATAGTGCTTAAGTTGATTTCCGCATGCCCGTGCATTACCTAGCTACAAAATGTCTGAATAGGGTTGCTTAAATTTGTTTTCCTGATCTCCCGTTTTATCTGATGCATTTATTTGTTGAGCACTTGATCCACTGAAGGGCATGACAGAAGATCCTATAACCTTATTTGAATCATATTTTGTTAACTCATGTAGCTACTGCTTACAAAGCATAGATGTAAGCCAGTCGATGACCTCCCTTCTTGATCTCCATTTAAATCCAGATGCAACAGAGCTTGTTTGGCTAAGGAAGGTACCAATTTCATTCGACTTATTTGTCAATGGTGTTACTTCGTCGTTACTTCTTAACATCGAATCACATATACTGCCCACGACAGTTTTAGAACCAACTCCAATAACCACGATCCTTGCACAACCAGCCACTACAATTGTTCCTGTGAGGATCACTGGATCAACACGTAATGGATAACGTATCAGCGCAATCATTCTCATGGCAGTTGGAACGTTGCATCCTATACTAACTTCTACAATATCACCTAGAACAAGTTCTGTGGCAGGTAGTATAAAAAAACAACCATTACGTAGAGGAGTTACAATATCAGCTTGGGATGCTTGTAACTCCTCAATAGTCTTCTCAGCCTTGGTTTTCTATAATGACCCCCACTGCTGAAATATAAGTCTAGCTTCAATACATTTGTAGTAGGGGCCATACTAACATCTATTGCCACCCATCACATCCCGACTGCCATCCATGTTTTTCTCCACTAATTTTTCCATACCGAAGGCTTTCAGTATCATTACAAGCGTCGACCATAGGAGCTCACGACACGGTGATCCAGTTGGGGTGTGTACTGGTGCTTGGAGGGAGGTAGGTGGTGGATATGTGAGGAGAAGGTTGGCGAAGGTTGTGGAGACGAAGGTGGACGAACAGGAAGAGTTACGGATGACACCGTTTGTCATTCGATTAGGGTTGGGGAGCGTGGGATTTCATTGAATGATTGCTGGATGTGTGTCTTGGTGGAAGCAGAACTGGTGATATGGTCTACATGTGGTTATTTGGGCTTGTTGTAAGAAGTAACGGCAGTTTAGGAGAAATCCTTAGAAGTGGGAGCCGTGAACGATGATGGAATGGAAGACCAAGAGGAATTAGCAATCGGCAAGGGTAGTCAATCGATGCGGTTGGTGCAGAAGTGCCGAATTTGTTTTGCAGTGGGAGTAGAAATGGCGAATTAAGGTATGGGTGGTAGTACGGAACTAGCGATGGAAGGGATTGCAAGCGGGGGGAAGTAACGATGCAGATCGATTGGAGTGTCTGGTAGAAATGGAGAAGGGTACATAACAGTAGAAGAAGCCACAGAAGGTTAAATGTGCACTGACCAGTTAGAGTTTTACTTGAATCAGTGGAGTGATTGGCTGAATTCCACCATAGGTGACTGGATTTGCGCTATGGTGGAAACCATGGTGGACATGGTGGCGCTAAGTCTGACGATAGCCTGTCGGAGGTCCTTCATCACGTTGGCAAGCTTGGCGATGTACACTTCGGTTGCATTGAGTGCTCGTTCTTCGATCAGCGCATTCTTTGCTTTTGTCTCAATGAAAGCACCATTTGATACGTGCTCCATGGCCGTATCGTGGTAAATCAACGGCGAGATGGTTCAATTGATAAGGAGATAGGAGTTTTGGCAGAGGAGATAAGAAAAAAGAAAGAAATAGAGAGCACGAGAGTGAGAGAGAGCTCGAGAGAGATCGTGAGCAAAAGAGAGAACGGGAGCGTTAGGTGAGAATGAGACTGAGGTGAGAATGAGTGTTACGGTTCCGGGGCTCCTCCACGGTTACTCTGACATATGTCGGCAGCAGCCCCCAGCTTGAGAACTATGTGCACTGTTCTATTATCTTGTTAATTGGGTTTCTTATCAAGCTTTATTCTGTTAGGATGTTAATTAGGTTACGTGCAATGTTAGAATGTTCTGTTAGGAGGTTAGGAAGTAATGGAACTGTCCATTGGCTCTAGGCTATGTATGCTTTGTATATATAATTCATTACTGTCTATGATGAAAAGAGGAGGAAGAAACATTTTTTCTCATCCTCTCTCTCACTGTCCTTTCCCTGCTTCCTGCTTCTTTTCTGCTTTTCCCTGTTCCTCTTTGCACCTCGGTTTATTACACATCGGCCCTTTCCCTTCTATTCCCCTTCCCTCTCCAATGTTTGCTTCTATTGTTTGCTCTATGTCCCTCTTCTTCCTCAATTGTTTCCCCTCTTTTCTCTATTTCTTCTCTGCCAGAACTCCCTTCTCCTTCTCAATCCTCATCATCTCACCGACGATCGCAACGATTACCATGGAGCACGCATCATTTGGTGCTTTCATTGTGACTAAACCAGGGAAGATCGAAGAACGAGCATTCGACGCACTCAAAGAGGTTATCGCCGAACTGGCCAACGCAATGAAGGATCTTCGCCAAGCTACCGACAGATTTGGTGCCACCATGTCCACCGCGGTTTCCACCATAGCACAAATCTGGTCGTCCATCACTGACTTCAACCAATCGCTCCACCAAATCGAACGACAACGAAGTGAACAACATCCCTTGCCGTCTGACAATTCCCCATCGAGTCCACCCTCCCCTTTGATTATAGCCCCATTCTCTGATCTTCGTCGGCCTCCCAAAGAAATTCTACCATTCTATTCCAACCCTAGCTTACCAGCAAGGACGAAAGCGTTCATAGAGTTGGAGACGACCGTCCAGCACCATGCATCAGTAGAAGATTGCGGTCTCACTGTAACTCCATCAAAGGATCAAGGTCCTACTGTAGCAAGGACGTGTTCGCTTCACGGCCCCCTCCAGAATTTCGTTCCATATACAGATGCCGACTCTAATGACAATGAAATTCCAACAGGTTCGTTTTTTGAAACGGTTCCTCAACATATCTCTGGCCATTTTGCTTCCAGAAACTTGTTAGAAGCTTCCCCAACCATGTCTCTGTCTGAATCCGAGAAGAGCACCGGAGATGTGGAACTGGTTGAGAAAGCCTTGCCCTCCACAACTTCCTCTGTTCTTCCAATCCCCTCACAGTTCACGACTTCAACCACTGGATTTGTGTCTGGGGTGAAGTCAGTGACAATGCTTGCTCCTATGGATTCGTAGATTTGTGAAGTCGTGAATTATCAAAAACTGTCCAACAAGCAGCCTAAGGTGTTGAAATTCAACCCGTTACAAGAAATGTTTAAGGATTCTGGCAATTGAAGATTTGGAGAGAGTGCTCACAATATCCTTCGCCGCTTCGCCTTGGGTGCAGGAATGGTTTTAGCTCCTTCCATAGACTTCGGGTCCTCCCACAGACATCATGATGTCCCGACTTCTATTTTTAGATCCAAGCTGCAGAACAACATGGTGGAGGCGAGCGTGTTCATGGTAGATTCTGGTGCTCGGGGATGTGAACTGCTGGCGTATGTAGCCTTAATGGGGGTGTCTTGCAAGGACAAAGATTATAGAATTATTGAGACCTCTCGAAAGTTCAATTCCCTCTTCCAATTCTCATACGTGAAGACCACTGTAGCTTGCTCTTCCCAGATGAGGGTCCAAATCACCATTCTGGATGCACCGAGTGGCAATAGATGTCGGTATGGGCCCTATTACGAATGTGTTGGAGCTGAACTTTTATTCCAGTAATGGGGGTCATTACTGAAAACAACTGCTGGGAAGGGTATTGAGAAGTTACAAGCATCCCAAATTGACGCTATAACTGTTCCAAGTAATGATTGTTTTTTTATATTAGCTACCACAGCACTTGTTCCAGGTGATGTTGTAGTTGTTAGCATGGAAGGCATAACACTAATATGCAGAGACAAGGCTAGAATTTGGACCACCAATATGATGTTGGTATCAACGATAGGTGTGTTCCACTCCCTGCACCCTGCTCCTGTCACTCTTAAATATGGTGTGAGTGGGACAACATATACTCCAGAAGGAGTAATTGTTGTTGCGGAAGAAAGACAGCTTGCGATTTCAGCCCCAATGTATGCTCATGTGCGTGTACTGGCAAAAAAGGATGCGTTACCAACATTTCCACCAACATTTCTAAATGCGGGGCATTCTCATCATCCCTCAGGTCATTTCTCTTGTTATCTGCTTCAATGTTTATAGCATGAGTGCTGGTTGGGTCACTTTACATATGTGCTCTTAGCTTGTACAATATCTTCCACTGGAATCCACACATCTACGAATCCCTCTCACCTTATTACATGTACAAATTCTTGAAGCAAACAAGGTTGAGTGGCTGGATGTCCCTGGGTGGAGCTTTGCTGTGTATAACAGGGTTGGAGGCAATGTTTCCTGCTCTAAGACACTTCTATGCTACAACTCAGATTGCTTTTATTCTTGTCTATCCAACATTTATATTAACATACATAGGTCAAGCAGCATACTTATCAAAGCATCACCACAATAGTGCGGTTATTAGTTCTTACTTTTTAGTTCCAGAAAGGGTCGAGCTCAGAGGCAAAGTTCTGTTGGAGGATGTGGGCATCGATGAAGCTGCTGAGTTGGTTTCCGCCGCTTTATGTTTCATTGGATTGCTCCATCCTGCACTGTTGTATTATGAGTATGGGTTTCGGGTATTTTTATTGAAGTCCTACTACATCAACGTATTAGGGAATAGATTCACAAAATTCATCCCTACAGCTGTCATTTGGTTTTTGCTCATCGCATTGCTTGCTAGTGCTGACGTGGGGATTAACACATGCACTCTCCAAATCTGGGCTGGTGAGGATTTGCACAACGTGGAGGTCCAGCGCTTAAGAAATGTTGCTAATTCCTTAGAGGTTTGTGTCCATAGGCCCAGGAGCTGGAATAAACATGAAGAGATGCTTATTCGTACAGCGAGCAAGTTCCGGAGGTATGTATCATGGCCTGCACCTCTGTCATTTGATGCTGCGGCTGCAGCATCTCTTCTGCTTTGCAATTTTTTCAGGGTTAGCGTATGATATCAAGGGTTGACTGACGGAAATCTAGAAGCCACTTGGGAGGTCATTGTTTAAGCTAGCCCGGATCCCCTCTCGTTTAACTTTGAGGACAAAGTTTTCTTGATGAAGAGAGTAATGTTACGGTTCCGGGGCTCCTCCATGGTTACTCTGACGTATGCCGACAGCAGCCCCCAGCTTGAGAACCATGTGCACTGTTCTATTATCTTGTTAATTAGGTTTGTTATCAAACTTTGTTCTGTTAGGATATTAATTAGGTTACATGCAATGTTAGAATGTTCTGTTAGGAAATTAGGAAGTAGTGGAACTGTCCATTAGCTCTGGGCTACGTATGCTTTGTATATATAATTCATTACTGTCTGTGATAAAAAGATGAAGAAACGTTTACTCTCATCCTCTCTCTCACTGTCCTTTCCCTGCTTCCTACTTCTTTTCTGCTTTTCTCCGCTCCTCTCTGCACCTTGGTTTATTGCACCTCGGCCCTTTCCCTTCTATTCTCCCTCCCTCTCCCCTGTTTGCCTTTATTGTCTGCTCTCTGTCCCTCTTCTCTCTCGATTGTTTCTCCTCTTTCCTCTAATTCTCCTCTGTCAGAACTCCCCTCTCCTTCTCAATCATCATCATCTCGCCGACGATCGCAACAATTACCATGGAGCACGCATCAAAGAGAGAAAGAGAGGGATAAGGACGAGGGAGAGTAGAGATGAGAAAAGAAAACAGACTTATATCCTCCCCTTAATCAACAGCCACAAAGATGGCTTTATACAGGAAGGGTTGCAACACCATGGCTCAGCAATACAGCAACATAACAGAAACAAATAATAAGGAAGATAAGTGCGGGGTAGGAACAAGGAGTTATAACAGAAAAGAAGAATAAAACTATAATGAAAAACAAATAAAAAATCAAAGGCGTAAAAAAAAAACAAAAGGTTCGTAACACACAAGCTTTACTGGAGGCCAGGAGGAATGCTTCCGAATATCAAAAGAAGGGAGAAAACTGCAGTTCAGGGATGGAAACCTGTGAAGAAGCAGAAAGCTGTGATATCCATGGATGCACAGAAAAACCTAACTTCAAAGTTGGAAATGCGGTCTCGCCAAAGAGGATTTAACGGTGGAGCTGCATAGTACGGGCTCAGATCTTCGGCTAAATTTCAGTTTCCGTAAGATGTGAATTGCTCGTCTGGCTTTTAACTAGAGGGTTACTGCTTACACAGTATGGACTTCCATTTGCTTGCTGTTCATTTGCCATTATTTGTTATGTTTCATTTCACCTGATTAACAATTTGCCTATTTTGATCAACAATTTTGAGTAGTTCTTTAATATACGAGGAAAAAGATTAATCCGATGTTGGAAAGATTTGCAGATATCTCAACATGAAGACAGAAGCCCGAAGTAAGACAAAATCGAAGTGAAGATGTTGTGATTACTGCAATAAATGAAATCATACCGAGCAACTATGGCAATTTGACGCAACAATTTGGGTGCACCTATTCGATCCAAACCTGCTGGAATAAGATCAGCAAGGCTAGCCAGCAACAAGAAAGGTATGCATCGATTGATTCCAGCTTTGTTCTTTATTGTCTTGAAAAAATACACTTCTGTATTTAATTTTCTTTTTCCCCTCATCTTCATGTCTTATATGTATCATTGGCAGTATAAATGATCATCAAGTGAAATTATTGTGCCGCTTGAAATATTTCTTGGAGAAAAATAACGCCAGTAAGACAGAGGAATCAAAAAAAAAGAACAACGATACATAGTTACATACATAACAGAGATGAAGAAAATCAAAACACAGTATTTTTACGTAAAAACTCTCTTTTGAATAAAAGGGAGAAAACCACGGGACACTTAATCCACAAGTCTCACTATGAGAAATTTTAATTACACAAGCTATAATTACACAAACCTTTCAAAAACAGAGAATAAGAGTAAGACGCACTCATTGTATATTCTGTTTCTTATACTTCCTTCTACTTTTAAAACGCAGCTATGCACACACACACATGTATATACAAAAGCACCGAACGGCACCTACTCTACAAGATGATCGTGTGCACTGCAAAACTTGCCACCTATTCTACAAAATCACCATTTTGTCCTGAATTTTGCAGTTTACATCCTCTACAAAGTCGGCTGGTAACTCTGCAAAGTCAACTATTTGTTCTACAAAGTCAGCTATATGTATTGGATTTTGCAATTAATTTTCGGCGCATGCCGAATCTGTCCACCTGCCCAACTCTGCCACCAAAACCACTTCGGCAAATTTCACCTCTCTAGCCTTGTGATTCACTCTGACAAATTTCATTACTCCAAAAATTTTCACTCCAAAAATTTCTACTCCGGAGATTTTCACTCCAGAGATTTCCACTCTGGAGATTAGTCCACTCTAGAGATTTTATTCATTTTGTCATCAGGCTATATCGCCACGTGCTCATATTTGGCCAAACCTGTTAACCTGTCAATTGGATATGAATCCATATAGGAGTGTCCCATGACCCAACAATATTCACATTCTAAATTTACATTTTTCTTCATAAGTTAACTGATTTAGAGAGAGATTCCCGCACGTTGGTGAATTGATTTGCTTTGGATTCTTGAACTCTAAAAACAGATTTATGAATCACCCGCCTATGTATGGACTCTCTCAAAGGTTAAAATGTGTCCATCTAATATCCCTTATCACACCTTTTTTTAGGAAATATCATGTTTACATTAAAAATCTTACTTTAAAATGTGAAAAATAAATAATCACATAAATAATATCACTAAAAGCATAAAGAAAAGTTATTTTTTGCTTAAGAGCATGAATTTCTATAAAATCTATTTATAAAAATTTATTAACAAATTACAGTTATAAAATTTCAAAAAAAAAAAATTATGTGGGCCAGTTGGGTTGATTGTTTTCGCTCTTTCTCACCATGATAATCTTAATCATGCAAATTTTGAAAATTATATATATTGAACAAACTCCATAAATTTTAAGCCAACAATTAAATTTTGATCAACATAACTCGCATGTCGAATATCCAGTGGCTATGCATCCAGCTTAATCCTTTCATTTCTTCACATACATACAACTCAACTCTCTACCAAAAATCAAAAATCAATGTAGCATCCTCACAAGAGCTGGCAACTAGAACCCAATTCCATTTCACTGAAAAAGCTTTAGTTCTTAAATTATACATGTGTTTATTTTTCAGTTTCTTTAGAACATCACACCAAAAACAGCTCGCGAATAAGAGTCTTGCGAGGCTTGATCAATGACTCCCAATTACTCAGGCACACGGACAAACGTGGATGGAAAGATCATCCATAGTGTCCGAGCCATGAATGCTCAGTCCATGCTCATTAGCTAAATGGAGTAGGCAGATAAAGCAAAGATGTGGGGAGATGTCCTCGATTGTGGCAGCTGCCCTACAATCACTGGGAAACCTCGACAGTACATCCCTGAAAGATACCGTCTCTGCCTCACCCTTTCATAAATAAAGATGTCCAAAGTTAGCATTTTACTTAAAATGAAATTGATAAACATAGTTAGGATCTTCTCATTTTAAAATTTCTTTTATATTTTCAGCCATAAAGGTTTTATCATAACTTGAAAAACTAAAATTATAGTACAATCCAGCCGTCACCATTGGGATTCTAAGAGGATTCAAAATAAGTAGCCAAAATTTTCTTTATATAAGAAGCTTTGAGAGAGTTCAAGATTGCAAAATCAGGTACTCTGGATCTATACAAACATGAAGACCATATTATTCAATTTATTGAAGGAATATATTACATATCAATTGCATCATAACGTTGGATAGAATCACTTGGATAAATGGAACTATAAGAGCAATTAGATACAACCTCAGCCTTGTAAATAATTCCACAAACTAAAAGGATTAGTTCGGGGTAGCATAAGTGGCTAACTACTATTTTGTAATCAAACCTTATTTGATGTATTTGCCAATTTAAATGAAATAAATAAATGATAATTTAGCTAGTTGAGGACATATTGCTGCATCATGAATTCTTCTATTCTTATGCAAGTCAAAACTTGGATGGCCAGCAATTGGTTTCAATGGAAATGTTTTGGGGTATCTAATGAATGCCTTTGGAATATCCTAGGATGATGAGGGCATGTCCATCCACTTATTTATATATGCATCAAATGGTGTGGATTGATAAATGAGACAGCCATGCCACTTAAAAGTGTTCCAAAGGTGTATGCATCAGGTTGTATAATAACCCTATTTGGACTCTGGCAAATTAAAAGGGAAATCTGGGCAAATTTTCTCAAGTTAATTCCTTACCTTCAAAATGAAGGATATACAAGTGAAATGAAGGATAAAATCAAATATTAAAGTAGAAGGAATGTAGCCCTTTGGGTCTATCATGCATGATCTTATATTATATTATATATGTAATGCCATTTCTACAACCCAAATGACAACAACGCTACCTATTATGCCAATGCTCCATTACATACGGACAATACATGTCTATGGGATAAAGCCATGTTACTTAACGCAGTGATATCCAACAGTGAACATGAATCTTGGAAGAGCATCGTGTGTTAGCATTAAAA
>JAODPA010066569.1:0-10872 GCA_025585075.1 Nepenthes mirabilis
AAAATTATATTTTTAATAATAGACCTCCATCTTTAGGTCTACAAAACAAAAGATTCATAAGAATTTGACCAATGACATAGGAAATATCATAGATTGTCATCAATATTTTTTAGGACAATTTTAAAAATGATAAAACTACAGGATCGACACAAATAAATGTTAGAGATATGGACGATATAAACTCTAACTTACCTCTAAGGGAGAGCCATCTATTCTTCCAAGATATCATCCAATCAGAAATTTCGTTGATGGAGACTTAACAATCAAGTGGCATGCCCAAATATCTCTCAAGGGACATTCCAATTTTAAATCCAGTAATCTTTGTGATACTGATAGCAATGTTACGCTCAATAGAACATATAAAACATTTGGTTATAGAAAAAAATAAAAATTTTAGCTTGATCAACCTTATAAAAGAACATGAAATCATATGCAAAAACTAATATAAACGTCTTAGTGTCCTTAAATCTCTAATGAAATTTGAACTCAAATTTTCTCAAAGTTCGAACTCTAATCATGCCAATAAAAATTTCTATAAGAAAACAAAAGGATATGGTAAAAGTGGATCACCTTAACGAAACCCCCTCCGTCCCTTAAAAACACCCATGTAGACGTCATCAACAGAGATGAAAAACACCATAGTCATAAGGCATTACTTAATCCATCTAAAAGAAGTAGATCGAAAACCTATCGGTTCTAAGGAGGACAATGCAAAGTCCAATCAATTAAATAATGAACCTTTTATAACATGAGCCTTCTTTTTGCACTCTTAGTATCCTTACTTAAATGATGACTTCGTAGTAATTTCTAAGAAGTAAAATTTCATCACTAATGTAGCTTTCCTCCACAAAATTCGTTCTGCATGAGTCACTAGGAAAGCCAATATGCCCTCAACCCAACACAAAATGGGCTGAATCTAAACAAAAATCTCACATTTGGAATAAAACAGATTACTATAGTGTTGATTTATAAAGAATACGACCAAACCAAATAAAATCAATGACCAACGAAGAAATGACAGGCCCAACAATAGGATTGCCAAGCGTCAGAAAACTTATGTTGTTGTAGGAGGAAGTTGTCAAATTAGAAGCTTTTTCTTTTTAAGACACTCTGCTCCTCTAAAACTAGCACACACCAAGAGTGATCGTAAATATTTGCTAGTTTAAATTTGGCCCAACGTGACATCCCTGACAAGCCTTATTGACAAGGATTTTGTTCAACTTCTTGGCAATGCCACCATGATCATTCGACCGTTGCACCTAGATTGACCTTATTGCACATGTGGTTCTGTATGTTGATCTCTAGCTACTAAGAGGAACCGTGAGAAAACGCTCGGTGACATACAACAGACAAACAATAATCACATATAAAGAAATAAGACACAATTTTATGTGGAAAACCCTCTTCTGAATATAAGAGAAAAATTACGAGATGGTATGTTCAAAATATCAACTGTGTAATAACCGGATACATAAATCCCAAATGTAAAAAGAGGACTCTACACCTTATAGCAGTGTTGCATCCTGAGTTCGCGGTTGTCGTACGGATTATAGAGTCTTTGGGTTCCTCGTCGTCCTGAGATGATCTCGAGCGGGTCTAATCTCCGTCTCTATAAACCTGAGACCTGCACAATACAACAAACAAATAAGAGGTCGGAGGCTCGGCGGGATTTTTTCCACTAAAAATACTCCGATACTCAAATCGGCAAACCTTCCGTAATAAATGGAAAGGGGAAGACGCACGCTTAGAAGTGCGAGGGAATATGCTAAGAACGTGTATGAAGTGCGTGAATGCGGGAATGGGAGATTGGTGAGCGGATGAGGGAGGTCTGGCTTCCAGAATGCACCGCAGCGAATGGCTAACTGTCGTACCTGTGAAAGGCTGGAGAAAAACGGTGGCTGGCTAAGTTCGTGAGAGCTTGCACATGCAGGGATGTATATCTCGGTGCCGGGCTGTTGTTTTCCTGGTGGCCAGTTGGTCGAGTTGATCGAAGTAGGATGCGAGAATCCTCTTTTTAGCCAAAGAGTCTCCCCCTTTCCCTATGAGCAAGGGGGGATTTGTGGCTCCTCCCGTTGGAGCCCTTGGAGCGAGAATCCTCCTTGTAGGGATTCGTTGGCCGCTGACCGTTGACAGTAATCGCCGGTATGTCAGTTGTCGCATTGTGGTGGCAGACATACAGCCGGGCGTCGCAGGCCATGCTTGGTCTGCTTCTTGGGCCAGGATTGGTTGGAGAACCGCGGGCAACGGCGCGAACCACGGGCAGCGGCGCGAGCCGCGATTGGCTGCGCTGACTTTCTCCTCATTGGCTCGCTTCCTCTATTACATGTCAACCACATTAATGGGCTGCAGACGGTTCCCATTGACTGCGCCCCTGGCCTGCCACGTAAGCCGTTTCTAGATGTGGGCTGGACCTGCCGTGTGGGCCGTTGCTCCTTGGATTGGGCTTTGAATCCTCTTGGGCCTTCCTAGTGAGGCTGATTCTTTGACAGGCTAGCCGCTTATGTATAGGAGACGGTTCGGCTTATGAGGGCCAAGGCCGCTTCCCTCCAGCGGGAGAGCGATCAGTTGTGGGAGGAGAATAGGCAAATGAGGGCTGACAGTTGCCATCAGACGTAGGAGGTCGCGCTTCTGAGGCAGGAAGTCGAGCGACTGAGGAAGATGGTCACCACTCTAGAGGAAGACAATTTTCGCCTGTGCCTAGATCTAATGGTGTAACTTTCTCCCTCCAAAGTAGATCGCGTGCTGGAAGCCAGGTTTTGGGACGGCATCCACCTATGTCGTAGGATCGCCTCGCTCGCGGTCCCTGGCGTTCTAGAGAGAGTCTTCCATCCGGGCAATTCTAGGGTCCGTGATGGGTCTCATTTGAGGAACTTTCTTGAGGAGGCAGGCCCGTCGGACCTTTAGCGGTGGCTTTGCTTGTATGCATTGCTTTTTATCTCTTCCTTTTCTTTTTGTACCACTTGTCCTTATCTTGTACCTACGAATGAGAAATGGCCTTTCTGTTTGCTTCCGTGTCTCCAAGTGTGATTTTAGAGATTATATATCGTATTTCTCAGCTAAGTTTGTAAAGCTATTGTCGCCAAGGCCCAAATCCGACGCCTTCTTGTGCCGTACTCGTCCTCAGTGGGAGGATGTCGTCGCATCTTGCACGTTTAATGGGAATCTCAATACAGTAGAGTGGACGTCGTAACAAGTCCCGTAGAGCCACGTGAAGGGCCAGTTGGGTTTTCAGGTCACAGCAGCCGAACTCCAGGTCTAGGCCGTTTCTCGTGCGGTTCCTACATTAAGTGCTTGGCCCCCACTCAGGGCGTCATCGCTCTTCGGTGCTCAGTCCTAGCCCATGACCATTGTAGATTGAGGGTACTCTCTTCTTCGAAAAAAAGTCGCCGCACGTCTATAATTCCTGCCCCCTAAAGTTTCGTTGGCCGTAAGTATGGATCTTCAAAAACCCCTGGACCTGATGTTTTGACCGCCTGGGTCGTTGGCGCGTGGCCAGGTTGGTGGACCACTTGGGGTCTTTCTGACACGGGGTCAAAGCCTGTGCATGGCCGCATTTGGGCTGCCTGGCGCGATGCCAAAGCGCAGGGGGTCGCTTGGGCCGCTCGACGCGGAGTTGAGATTTTGATGCGGCCTGTTTCGGGCCGTTTGGTGCGGAGCCAAGGCATTTGGGGCCACTTGGGCCGCTCGACACGGAGTTGAGATTAAGAAGTGGCTATCTCCGGGTCGTTTGACGCGGAGACGATATCTTGGGATGGCCGCTTTCGGGCCGTCTGGCGTGGAGTCAAGGATTCATTTTACATATGGACGTTCATCCCCCCGACTTAGGAGCAGTCTAGGTTGTCTTGCTTTTTAGAATGCTATGCATGCAGACACCCTCATGAATAGAAATACAAGCTAACAGGAACAATCAATTTTATTAAATCAGTGCGCAATACATGTACAAGCATTCGTCATGGCATGCATGTGTGTCATACCTGAGCCAGCGCAGCTCTATTGATAGTATTTTTTGAGATTGGCGGCCTTTCAGGTCCGTAGTACTAGCTTGCCATTCTGGGTGCATAACTTGTACGCTCCGCTCTGGAGGATCGCCGAGACGAGGAATGAGCCTTCCCAGCCGGGGGAAACATTTTTACTGCTTGCGATTTTTTCCGCGGTCTCTACACTCCAGAGGACCAGGTCTCCAACCTTAAGCGGACGGGCTTTTACCAACTTGTTGTAGTATCGCGTAATGCGCTGATGGTAGACTGCAGTTTGCAGGCGGGCAGTGTCTTAAACTTCCTGGAGCAGGTCGAGGGATTCTCTGAGTCTCTGGGAGTTCATGGCCATATCAAAACATTCGACCTACAAGTAGGGTAGTCCTACTTCAACGGGGACCACGGCTTTAACTCCATAGCAGAGGCTGAAGGGCACCTCTCTCATTGGTTCCCGTGGGGTTGTTCAATATGACCAGAGTACGGAAGGTAACTTGTCGACCCACGAACTCCCTGTGTCTTCCAGCTTGGTCTTCAATCCGTGCAGTAGTGTGCGGTTGGTGACTTCAACTTGCCCGTTCACCTGGAGGTAAGCCACAAACGTATGTACCAGTCTGATGCGCATGTTTGCACAATATTTGGTGAATCATTTAGTGGTGAATTGGGTTCCGTTATCAGTTACTATAACCTCGGGAATCCTAAATCGGCAGACAATGTTCTGACGGAGGAATTCTGTCGCGTTTTATTCAGTGAGCCTACTTCTACCCATTTGGTGAAGTAGTCGATACCTACGATGATGAACTTTCTTTGTCCAGAAGTGGGAGGAAGCGGTCCAAGGATGTCGAGTCTCCACTGCGCGAACAGTCAGGGGGATCGAAGGCTGTGCAACTCTGTGTGAGGAAGGTGTGTCATAGATCCATGGACATGACAGGTTTCACATTTTTTTATGAACTCTAAAGCGTCTTATTTCATCGTGGGCCAGAAGAGACCCTACTGCATGATATTGAATGCGAGGTTCTTCCCTCCGATGTGCGAGCTATATAATCCGAGGTGGATTTTGCTCAGGGCGTATTCAACCTCCTCAGGGGTCAGGCACTTTAGGCAAGGAGTGGAGTACCCTCGCCTGTATAGCCTCTCATCGAGGATCGCGTGCCCCCGCTGACTTCTTAATCCGTTTGGTTTCATCGGAGTTTTTGGGCAGCGTTTTGTCCATCAGGTACTTTCGATACGAGGTCATCCAACTGTCACCTTCGCCGATCCACAGCACTTTCTGGTCTGAGGCGTCAATACTGGGTGCAGCAAGGATTTTTTGGAAGTCCTTGGCATATTACTCTGGGGATCCCTCAGCTGTATCTCTAGCCAATCGGTCTACCTTCCAATTTTTTGCCCTGGGTATCTATTCAATCTTGAATCGTTTGAAGTCTTGGATCTGGGCCTTGGCTCTCACCAGATACTTTGCGAGCTGTGGATTTGACGCTTCGAAGGTTCCCTGGATTTGATTGACCACAAGTTCTGAGTCACTACGTACGACCAACGACTGGGTGGAGCATTCCTTTGCTAAATGAAGTCCTGGCAGGAAGGCTTCGTACTCAGCCACGTTATTAGTGGCAGAAAGGTTAGCGACACGGAGTACGTAATCTCTGCGCCATTGGGAGTCCGCAGGACGGCCCCGGCTCCACTGCCTATCTGTGTGGACGATCTGTCCACATTTAGGATCTATGTCGGAATATCTGAAGTATCCTTGCCTTCCGAGCTATCGGGGTCACCGTCTCGACGATAAAGTCCGCTAGGGTTTGGCCCTTGAGGGCCGACCACAGCCAGAACTCCACATCGAATTCTTCCAACTCTATAGCCCACTTAACTAGCCGTCCGGAGGTTTTCGATTTTAGCAGGTTTGACTTCAGGGGTTGGTCTATCAGGCTGATGGTCCGGTGAGCTTGGAAGTAGGGTCGTAGTTTCCGCGCTGAGTAGATGAGAGTCAACGCGATCCTTTCTGCGCTGGGGTAGTGGTTTCCACGTCTGTTAGTACCCGGCTTACATAATATACCGGCCGCTGCGCTCCCTCGTGCTACCTGACCAGCATGGAGCTAAGTGTTGTGTCTAACATAACCAGGTAGAAGTACAGGTTTTTGCTCGCGCTTGGCGAGCTCAAGAGAGGCGGGCTGACGAGGTATGCCTTCAACTCTCTGAAAGCTTCCTCACACTCATCTGTCCACTGGAATCCGGACAATTTCGTCCCTCGAAGTGCCTTGAAGAAGGGCAAGTATTTTTCTACGGACCTAGCTAGGAATCGCGAGAGGGCTGCCAGTCGTCCTGAGAGCTTCTGTACTTCCTTCACCATCCACGGAGGGCTCATGTCGAGAATGGCCTTGATCTTCTCCAAGCTCTCTTCTATGCCGTGTTGCGACACCATGAAACCTAGAAACTTTTCGCAAGTTATCCTGAACGCTCATTTGGCTGGGTTGAGCTTCATCCTATGTGCTCAGAGGACCTAAAAAGTCTCCTCTAGATCTTGGATGTGACTGTCAGCCACATTGCTTTTCACGAGCATGTCGTTGAAGTATACCTCCACGTTCCCCCTGATCTGAGTTTCGAATATCTTGTTTACGAGGCATTGGTAGGTTGCCCCAACGCTCTTGAAATCGAAGGGCATTACCTTGTAGCAGTACGTTTCCTGGTCAGTTATGAAGGAGGTGTGCTCCTCGTCGTCTAGGTGCATTCATATCTGATTGTAGTCCGAGTAAGCATCCATGAAGTTCAGGAGCTCATGTTTGGACGACTAGTCCACCAACTGGTCAATTCAAGGGAGAGAAAAGCTATCTTTCGGGCAGGCTTTCTTCACGTCAGTGAAGTCCACACACATCCACCAATTGCCGTTGCTCTTCTTCACGAAAATAATATTGGATAGCCAGTTTGGATACTGTACTTTCCTGATGAACCCGACGTCCAACAGTCTCTTAACTTCCTTATGCTATTAGTTTTTCGACAGAATGGTTCCTACGCTTTTGCCGCACAGGCTTATGGCCGGGATTGAGGGCCGGCTTGGGGACCATCACTCTGGTCGGTATCCTGGGCATGTCTACAGGAATCCATGCAAACACGTTAGAGTTCTTCCGTAGGAAGGTAACTAGTCGATCATGGTTGACTTGAGAGAGGAAGCTACCCACATGTACACACTTCTCTGACTCGACGGGATCCAGTGGGACTACTTCAGTTTCCTCTCCAGATTGAGCCTGCTGTAGCGCGGTCGCGGAGGTCCAAATCTTCATCCAGGTGGCTCGGCGCTGCTGGCACGATTTGGGACAAGTAGCACATCCGTCCCATCTCCTGGTCTCTAAGTGTTTCTTCAACGCCGTACAGGGTTGGAAATTTCAGCTTTAGGCGTGGTATCGAGGTGACAGCCCCAAAGGTTGTAAGGAATGGTCTCCCCATGATGGCGTTGTAAACGGACAGTAGATCTACGACGATGAACGTTAGCTCTCGCATCGCAATGCGCGGGTAAGCCCCCATCATGACTTTTAGTCGGATCATTACTTACACGGGTACAAGCTCGTTGTCTAGATAGTATAGAGGGCCATCGGCCACTTTCATTTAGCTTTGCTTTAGTCTAAGCTTAAAAAAGGCAACTAAATACCATAAATTTTGAGAGTTTTTATTATCAATGAAGATTCGTTTCAATTGGTAGTCAATCATACCTATCCCCTATCTTCGCTCTCTTGCTGTTGAAAGTCTTTTTAGGACGCGTCTATCTGCTACTCTTGGCTGACGTGGTCGAGATCATGCTGATCACGCCTGCGGCTGTGTGGTTCCTGGACAGCTCGCTTACCTCCCCTTCTGATGTTGCGAGGGCTTACCCCGAACCCTTTACGAACCATTTGAGGTGTCCACGGTGGATTAGCTCCTCTATTTCCTGCTGCAGGGTCCGATAGTTCTCCGTGGAGTGTCCGAGACAGCGGTGGTACTGACAGTACTTCATCTAGTCACCGCCGTTCGGACCCTTCGACACTTTTGGCCACTTGAAAAACTTTTTATCCTGGATCTGTATCAGAATGTTTGCGCGGGTATCATTTAGAGGAGTTAGGGACGTTGGTCTCCTTCCTCGATCCAGGTGAAGGACGTGGCTGTTTGCGGCATTCCTAGAAGCGGCTGCTATTGTCGTTCCTCTTCTTGCTGACATTGGGTCCAGGAATCTCCGGAGGACGCTTTGCCTCGTTGGCCTCCTCCGCCGAGATGTAGGCTCAAGTAATGGCTTCTACTTCCCGGAAGGATTGAGTGCGCTAATACGACAAGTGCTTGAAGAAGTCCCCTGCCACCAACGTAGCAACGAAGGCATTGAGCTTCATCTCGTCGGAGAGCTTCGGATCCTACTCACCTCGATGATGAAGCAGTTGAGGAATCGCTTCAGACTTTCGTCCGTCATCTGTCGAAGGCGGATCAGGTACCACGACTGCTTCTCCTCTCTCCAGTAGGAGGTAAACTGGCTCAGGAAGCTGTCCGCAAGTTCATCGAATGAGCGGATAGAGTTCGGAGGAAAACTATGGAACCAAAGCAGCACGTCTCCCCTGAGGGTGATGGTAAAGTACTGGCACATCACGGCCTCCCTCGCTCCTTGGAGGGACAGGTGAGTGCAGAAATAGTTGAAGTGGTCTATCAGGTCCTTGCTCCTGTCATACCTTTCCAGCATGGGCATTTTGAACTTTCGAGGGAGCGGTTGAGTACGGAGATCCATGGTGAAGGGTGACCTCCGTAGGTCCGCTGAGGATTAGACGGGTCTCTCCTTATTCTGGAGATACAAGAGCACCCTCACCTTTTCCTCCATCGGGGGACCAAACTCGCTTCTCCTTGCATTGATAAGGTCACATAGCTTCGTGCGACCTTGCTGGTGTTATCAGTGGTGGCGGATTCATCGGTGGTGGCGACCATCCTGGCGGGGCAGCCGAGCGCTGTCGGAGTCTGCGGCCGTCGTCCACCTTTTGTCGCGGGGGTTGTGGGGGTTGCACTACTCTGGGCTCTCCTTCCGCTCGTCTTGGCTAGAATGACTTCAAGCCGTAAACTGGGCCCTACTGCCAGAGGCCGCCTAGGCCCCGGCATCGTCAGACCGATTTGATCTTCCCCTAGGGGCTCCTGCTTGACTCCTTCCTCGCCTGGAAGATGATGCCTCGGACAATGGGGAAGCAGCCCCCATCCATGGTGTACCCGTTCGGTTGCAAAGAGCCTGGAACATTAGATTCATGTCACCCATGTTCACTGTGAGGCGGTAGATATCGGGTTCCGTAAGGGTGTCTACACGACTACCCACTGAGAGACCGTCACCGCGGACGACTGCTTCTCTTGTTGGGGCACTTACTTGTACCCTTGTGTTGACCATTTTGCTGTAAGAGATTGAGTGTGAGAAAGAGATGCTAGGCTTCTTGTCTTCTTCCCACAGACAACACCAATATTGCATCCCGAGTCTGCGGTTATCATACGGATTAGGGAGCCTTCAGATTTCTCATCGTCCTGAGGCGATCTCGAACGGGTCCAATCTCTATCTCTGTAAACTTGGGACCTGCACAACACAACTAATAAATAAGAGGTCAGAGGCCCGACGGAATTTGTTTCTATCGAAAATACTCCGAGCTTAAATTAGCAAACATTCTACAATAAATGGAAAGGGGGAGACGCACGCTTAGAGGTGCGAGGGAGTATGCTGAGAACGTGTAGGGAGTGCGTGAATACGGGAATGGGAGATTGGTGAGCGGATGAGGGAGGCCTGACTCCCAGAATACACTGCAGCGGATGGCTAACTGTTGTGGCCCATGATAGGCCGAAGAAAAATGGTGGCTGGCTAAGTTCGTGAGAGCTTGCGCATGCAGGGGTGCATGTCTCGGTGTCGAACTGTTGTTTTCTCGTTGGCCAGTTGGTCGAGTTGATCGAAGTAGGATGCGAGAATCCTCTTTTTTGCCAGAGTCTCCCCCTTTCCCTATGAGCGGGGGGGGCGGGATTTATAGCTCCTCCCGTTGGAGCCCTTGGAGCGAGAATCCTCCTTACAGGGATTCGTTGGCCGCTGATCGTTGACGGTAATCGTCGATGTATCAGTTGTCGTGTGGCAGTGCTAACTTTCTTCCCATTGGCTCGCTTTCTCTATTGCTCGTCAACCGTATTAATAGGCTGCAGACAGTTCCCATTGGTTGCGCACCTGGGCTACCACGTAGGCCATTTCTGAATGTGGGCTAGACCTGTCGTGTGGGCCGTTGTTCCTTGGATTAGGCTTTGAATCCTCTTGGGCCTTCGTATCGGACCCAACAAAGAGGTAAACATGAGTAATAGTGAGTACAATATGAACGAGAAGAAAATCAACCAATGAAATATTCTTCACAACTCCAAAAATAACATACTTGTGGTCAATAGAGACTGAAACGTGGTTTGAAGCTTTACCGTGCTTAAACCTTCCTTTTCTCTGTTTTCTCTTTTTCTTTTATTTTTTCTCACTAATGGCCCTCTTTGATCTAAAAAAAATTATAAGTGATATATTGTCGCTCGTTTATATATAAATCCTAAAACGTATTGGCACATTTTTATATTGAGGACCATGCTCGAGCACTACTAGACTTGACGTTTGGTTGCCTTTCGACATCAACCCTCGGTCACCCTTGTATTCAGCATCCGGTCACCCTTAGGTATGTGCCCACATAAAGATGACTCACAACCCAACACTATTTTCATTGCTTACCTAAGGCCATCAATGTTGACCGGCAAGCCTAGGAAAAATAGTGGTAGAAAAATTCAATTATTAAGACATAACATTAGTTAGAGTCTCTTCACTATTAAATTAATTAGACAACTTTTTTCTAAATACAAATATTTATCTTTCTTAAACATTTAATTGATATTTTCTATTATTCATCTTATAATATTTTAC
>JAODPA010066570.1:0-33968 GCA_025585075.1 Nepenthes mirabilis
TAAGCCCTCATTATTCATTCGTCTCCCTCATGTGCTATCAGTCCTTAGTTCTTCCTCTTCCGGAGCCTTCTACGTTCTCTTCCTAGGGTTTTCAGTATGGATTTTACTCCTATAACCTCTTATTCATCGTATTATTTTTCTTTCCTTGTGTGTTTCTGCAGCTCACATCTATCGAGAGTAGCTTAATAAAATTGTAGAATCTGAACTAAAATGTGCTCGAGCACGCATCAGAATAGAAGATCAAAAGTGCCATGTCAGGATGAAAATCAACACACATCCCAATAAGCTACGAAGGGTCCCAAGACCTCTTTCGGTAATTTTCCTCGAATACTTCAGTCGGTAGCCTGTCCAAACAGAGAAATCTGGGTGTGGATGACAATGGGTAACGATTATTGAGCCTACGAGTCATCAGGTTTATCAGCCACTAAGGAAGGAATAGGTTTGTGAGAGCCTGTACAATCCACTGGTGCTTCAATTGCATTGCACAACGGGGGGCACTGTATAGTATTTCCCTTTTGGGAGCGAGTAGGGAGCTCACAACTATGGAGAAGTTTAATAAAATTGTTGGGTATAGCATAGGATTAGACCAATCTGACCCGTTGATTTATGGGGCAGTAAATAAAACTCTATAAAGATAGATGGATTATCAAAATTGTTAGATCTGTATTAAAAAGAAAATCGACTGAATAATTAAATAGCCAAATAGACAGATTGTAATAATATAAAAGATTGACGTATCGAATGATTAGTTGATTAATAAATCTTGAAAAAGGACCTTTTGTCCTAAATTGTACAATCGAGTTTTGACCTCGGTAAAAATAGCGGAAGTAGTAAAAGTAAATATTCAATACACGTAAAAAATATTTAATTCTAGATGCTAATGATACTAACAAGCATACAAAGTATAAATGAGTATAAGCAATAATAAAAAGACACGATTTTTGGTGACGAAGGGAAAACTCGATACCTACGGTAATCGAGAAAAACCCTCCGGGCTTCAACTGCCAGGAAAGCAATGCACTATGAAAATCAACTTACAGATCGGGTGGTAACGACGTGCTAACCTAACCGACTTACTCCTATCTCGTGATCCCTACCAAAGAACTCATTGGATTTGTCCGCAGCAACGGAACCAGATACCTTCCGGTCTTCACGTCAATCTTCCATCTCTAGCCACTTGAATTACTGAACACGATCGAGTCTCCTTTTTCAACTCACCGACGTCTCCAACGAACGTAGAAGGATGTGTTTAAATGGTTAGGAGAAAGTGAGAAAAAAACTTCTTAGAACATGAAGATCAATCTCGTAGCTTTTGGTTTTCTCAAGAGAAACAATATCAATAGAGTATGAACAACTTTCTTCTCAAAATGGGGCACGAAAATAATCTGTCAAAAGTCCTTAGGATTCAAAAAACATAAGCCAAGTATTTATAGAGGGCTCAAAATTTACATTTAAAAACTTGCCCGTTGTATTGGTGCTTGAGCGCAGCTCGAGCGCGCGGCGGGCGCACGGAGGGTTTCCAGACAAACCCTATGTGCACTCGAGCGCGGGGCGGCACACAGCGAGTGGGGACCATTCTTGATTTTGGGATCGAGAGGATATCGAGCGCACATCGAGCGGGTATCGAGCGCACAGCGAGCGGTGACCATTCTGGATTTTGAGCCCGAGCAAGTAGAGAGTGCACAACAAGTTACGACGATTCTGGATTTTGAGCTCGAGCAGATAGTGGGCGCACGGAGGGCGCGGAGGCTTCGGACCGACTCGAGCGACTGGAGGACGGAATGGATAGAACGGATATGTATTGATACGTAACTCGACTCCCTATAATCAGACATCGATACAATAAGACAAATGATCACGGAATATGCCAATTAGACAAATGTCTCTAATAAATCTGAATGATTAATCCTGAGAAACGGTTATATAAATCGATGGATAAACGGTTGGATCAGGTCAATAATTAATATGCATAACGAATAGGTATTAAATTTAGAATTTATATAATAATTAGACCATTAGATTTCCAATTAACATAATTCCTTAATTAATGCATAATTATAAATTTTTAGGAAAGGTATACTGATTGGTAACAGGGATACAAAAACATCAATTTTTCCTAAACAAATGAAAGAGAAAAATTTTTAGAAAATAAACATAAAATTTTAATCTTCTATACACTTACAAATATAAAAAATTTTAGAGCAAAGCCATCCAATTCTCCACATACTCACTCTCTTTTTTATCTTCAACCTCTTAATATTTTTTCATCTTGAAGAAAGATTTTCAACTTGAGTATCAGATAATATTTTAAGAAGTGAGCTTTCATATTATTTAACATCTTATTAAGTGTTATAGTAAGTAGGACCGGATTTAAATGTTCAAAAATTAACCTGATTCTATTTAGACAATAATTTAAATCCGAGTTATATATTAAAAATAGTAGTATCTAAACTAAAATGTGCTTGAGCATGCATCATAATAGAAGATCAAAGGTACCATTTCAAGATGTAAAGCAACAAATATCTCGATAAGCTACGAGGGGTCCCAAGATTTTTACCACAGATATTTCTTTTATGCTCAAATTAGTAACCTATCCAGACTGAAAAATGTGGGTGTGGATGAGAATGGGTAAGGATTATCAAACCCATGAGTCATCTGGCCTATCAACCATGGAGGAAGGAATAGGTCTGCGAAAGCCTATGCAATCCGCGGGAGCTGTGATTGTATTGCACGACCTGGGGCGCTGTGTAGTACTCACCTTCAGGGATTGAGTTCGAAGGCAGCTGAAGGTCATTCGTTATTGAGACATTGAATTCTTGCTCAAGAATCAATGTGCCTGGCGGCATAAATGCTGGGAAAAGTTGATGATTTGAGTGTTTCTACAAAATAGAACACGTATGTCTAGCAAAAATGAGGAGATGCAGCAGGTTAACAAGCAAAGGAAGCTAACAGAGTGAGGCTACAGGCTATGCAGTGAGTTAAGAGAGCGTTGTGGTAGAATCAGAGTGCACAAAGATGTCTTTCGGAAGGGAGGATTAAGGTTGTTCTCTTTTCTTTTTTCGGGTCCAATCTATTTCTTTCCTATTTTTGGTGGCTAAGGGCCCTTGTTATTAGCTGAGGGGGGCTGCGATGCGGCTTCCATACGACGTGCATACGTCGTACAACAGCTGTCAGATTTAAATCCAACGGTTGGATTAGATTGTTATTAAAAAAAATATAAAATAATTTTTTTAAAATAAAAAGGTTAGTAATAGCCGTATAATTTAGATCCGCAGTTATTATAAAGCACATACGGCGTCGTATGTGTTGGCATAGCAGGTGGCGGATGGACACTAATGCATAGAGTCACACACAGTAAAATAAAGGAAGAAGAAGAAAAATTGAATACGCAAGATTTTAAGTGAAAAATCCTTCTCAATTAAGGAAAAAATTATAGGACATTTAGTCCACAAAAGATATCCATTATATGAGATCAATTATACAAACCCAAGAGAAAAACGAAGAATAGAGCATGAGAAATACAAAGACCTCACACTTAATCTTTCACTCACTACTCTATTTTTTCTCTGTTTTTTAGATACCTCCTGAATATCAAAGTATAATATATATATATATATATATACACACTCCTTCAGCAAGAAGAGTAACCACCAACTAAGTATGGTGGTTGCGTGTACGGTTTGTAAGGCCTGTAATGGTAGCGTATGCTTTGTCGTATAATAGGCAGCGCATATATTCTCTGTAGATTGACCTGTTATCTTCCTAAGAATGATGTCTTCTAATTACTCAATCGGGTAGGTCAATAGCATGTCTTTTGGAGATGACAATTGCTCAATATTTCCATATTCAACTGGTCAATGTCCCAATGACCGTCTTCTTTTCTTGGCCGGTCAATGTCCAATTGACCGGCTTCTTTACTTGGCCGGTCAACACCCGATTAATCAGCCGGTTTTCATTCTGGAAACCTTGGATAATACTAAACAAATCTTCATACTTTCAGCCGGTCAACATTATGTTGACAGGAACACATATTTGGCATGTCAACAAGTTGATCGGTCATTTATATCAACCCAAAACTTCCGATCAACATTGTTAACCGGAATTCCTTCTACTTAAGCTGTTCATAGTCCGCGGACACTCAACGTACAAGTCTACAGACCTTAGTAGTATACAAGGTTTTCGAACTCCGTCCAAATCCTCGGACCACCAGGACATCTATATAGGAGTGACCCCAATAAGGTAATTTGTGCAAAATCCATGGACACTTAGCGCATATGTCCACGGACCTTAGTCACACTCAAAATCCTTGTACTCCCTCTAAATCCTCGGACCACTAGAACTTTTACACGGGAGTGACCCTAATAGTATGCATGCCTTATGGCAGTCGCATTGCAACGTCCCTTGAATGCTTTGTTGTAGGGCGAGATCCTTAAGAACATGTCACTCCTATCATAGTCTACTAGACATAAAATAAAACCAAATTTAAAGGCTAAATTTATATCAATGATAGGCTGGAATATGTAGATTATGGTATATAATGTGACATATTTTATAGTTAGGTTAAATTTGGGTTGGCACATAGTAAATTTAACTTCAATAGGGTTCAAATTCAAATTAAAATTTCGGGTGGTATTTCAATCCAAGTCCACTCAAAACTGATAAAATCTAATTAATTTTAATAGTATCTATTTAAATTAAATTGGGTTTAATTTTTTCTATCAAATCAATATCGTTAGACCGTTGGCTACTTACACATTAAGAAGTAATTAAAGTTTATTATTAGAAAATTAGTTTTTTTTTTATTTTAATATTGACAATGATAATTTTTTTTTTTGTTTGAGTGAAATTATCAACTAATAAAAAAATCGGTAGAAAAGCCAATGGTTGACCTGCAGCTTGATCTATTCTTCTTCGGAAGCCACCCAACTTCTTGTCCGTGGCTCATTCTAGCTAATGAAGACAAGGGCATAATGGTCTTTCTCTGCCAACTTTGTTATCACTAAAAAGCATTAAAGCTGCACAATAATGCCATTTACATTTTTAGTGGCCATTTAGACACCACTCATAATGTGATATCTTATTTATCTAAATATATCAATAAATTTATACAAAGATAATAGATAAATAAATATCATATCATTCAAGAATATTTTAATAATGATTAAGGTAATAAATTCATATAATTGCTAATATTTCAATTAAAAAGTGGCACTCACCTTGAACAAAGGAACAATAAAAATATTTAGGGGGCATTTTTACTGATCTTCGGGATATGCTCGAGTGATATAGAACCCATTTATTTATCCGCTATTTTACATATATATTAGTACAGATAGATAAATAAAATTTTATGTCATCAATAATATCCTAAATATAATTGAATGGTGTTTTAATGATCATTGTTAAGACGTATGCTTATAAGCTTTAATTGATCCTTTTAAGTGTTCTCCCTAAAATGACAACAAAATTCATAATATAAATTAATTATTGGATTAGACACACACACACACACACATATATATTTGATTTTGAGTATATTTTCCTATTTTTGTATGTTCGTTCAGCTTTATTAGACATTTATTTATAATTATGTAAATTAATACTCATTGAGTTTTAAATTTATAATTTGTCTTTGATGGGTTTGGTAGACATGAGCCGGTCCAAGGCCCAAGCTGCAAGAATAGTGATGGTTCAGTGGACATTTTTTCCAACATTTTGGCCCACCAAGAGGAGGAAAACCCGAATGATAGCAGCCCACCATGTGGTTTATTGAGCCCATGATCCACACAGTAGTACGGTTGGCTCAAGTGAGTTGACCCAGAATTATTCTGCAAAAAGCGGGACAACAGGGTTGCACGTAGTATTACACTCGTGGTTGCCCCTCTTGTATAGTCGCCAACAGCCTTGACAGTATAGCGTCGGTGAGCAGGTGGAACCTGCAATAATGTGGCCGTAACAACTGTCACAACAATTTCTCAAATATTTGCAGAATATCCATCTGCATGGCATATCACTCAAAAATAACAAGTACAGCTTTGTAATGTTTCCAAAAGGGCAACGGTTATCATATGTACCCCTCACACGATCATTGAGACAGTTTAACAAATCTGTCAGGGTAACCGACATTAGCCGCAAGGCTTAAGGAGGACTATACTGTCTTTAATTCTATAAATACCCCTTCACCCCTATAGGAAGGGAGAATCGAGACCAACACATACCCTCGAGCGCCCTAGAAGAATTATGAAAGCTCTCTCAAGCCACTCCACCCACGAGTGCAACATATCTTGAGCCACTCAGCATTAGAGTGCACCCTCCCTCAAAAGCCGCTTCTAGATGAGCGCATCTACTGGAACACAATCCTTCAATTCACACTCATTCTACTCCTAAGTGTATCCACGCACCCTATATCATTTATCTTTCTCTCTCTGACCTATCGGAGGATATATTAAGAAGTAAGTTTTATCATCAACTGAATTCTAATTTATTTGTTGTGGTGTGGTGTGTAAGATTTAGATTATCAGGAATGAAGATCGAACCCGTTTCAATTTGACTAATCAGAAGAGATTAAGTGGCTCCCTAAACTGTATAGTAATTTGAATCTAGGGATGCATAATTGGTATTATTTTTGAAAAGCGATTGAAAAATCTAACCACTGCAGTTATGAAAGCAAATATTGTCAACACTAGGACACAAGACAATGCACCAGATAGAGATGTCGTCTCCCATGGTGATAACCCCTTTGCGGGTAGCCATGCGAACGAATGACCGGCCCTTAACGTGCGAGCGCTAGTTGCCCAAATGGATAACATGTATAAAATGCTCCAAACCCTCTACACACATTTTGATGGACAACAGATGGGGTTGCCTCCTCCATCTCCCAAACGTTGACTTCAAAATGAAGAAACCGAAGGAAGAAGCACCCTACTAAGAGGATTGGAGGTCCGAGCGGCCACGAGTGATAGGGCCTAGATATAACTGGAGGGCCAATTGAGTCATGAAGTGTGGAATAAAAGCATGGAGTGGCAAAATCCATGCTATTTCCATGATGACTGGAGGCTCTCGGCTCAAGGAGAAGTCTCTTGTAGCACCCAACCAATGAGGGCCAATTGCCGCCTAAACCAGTATGTTTCTCTGAACCACTCGAAGTTGAGGACCTTTTTTAATGCCAAGAGGATTGTGTCCTTCTCTCGAATGGAGGAGAGAATAGGAAAAATCAAGCAGTAGCTGCTTAGAGGAAGCACCGATAGATGCACCACTGACCTAATATAATCACCATTCACAAGAGAGATACTGATGCTGTCACTCCCTTGCAAGTTTAAGATGTCGACCCTGGAATCTTATGATGGGAGTTCCGATCCGATGGACCATCTTGATCACTTTCATACCTTTCTAGGCTTCTAGAGCCTTGATGACTTTGACATGAGTTTGTACTTTCTTTTGACCTTCAAAGGAGACGCTCAGATTTGGTTCTACTGACTACAGCCAAATTTGATCTAGATTTTTTAGGAATTGGTTGACAGCTTCTTGTCATAATTTGCTTCTAGCTAAAAGAAGGAGAAGTAGCCTTTGCACCTTATTCACGTCCGGTAGGGGCCAAGCGAAAGTTTGAAGTGCTTCTTGGCCTGATTCATTGCAAAGGTTTGAAAAATATTCAAGCTCACCGACAAAATGAAGCTGAATGCCTTTATAACAACTTTGGAATTAGGTGATTTCTTCAAACATCTAGTCTATTAGGACTCTCAAACCTTTCAATAGGCTGAGACCATCGCCTGTACCTATATAACTGTCGAGGAGGCCAGCATAGCAAAGAGGCCAAGGCGCACATGCCACTTCCACCAGGGATCGATGAAAAGGAAAAGGGAGAATGGAGACAGCGTCAACACCTGAGATCCAAGGAAGTAGCCTAGGGTGGAGCCGGGTAGTTGAAGGGAGTTCAAGTCCTTGAACCTGACCCCTTGGAATGGCTTCTAGACCAATATCCTCATGTAGATCCAGAATGAGAAGTTGTTGAAGAGATAAAAGTAGCTCAAGAAACCGGAGTAAGGAGATTAGTCAAAGTACTACTTTTACCATTGATCTCTAAATCATAGAATAGAAGATTGTCAGACTTTGTAGAAGGAGATTGATGCCCTTGTCTGAAAAAGGCGCCTCACTAGGTTCCTATGGGACCTGAGGTAGGCGCTTGGTAGAGCGGAAGAAGACAAACTGGAACAATAGCCAAGAAATCGAGTCATGATCAGGGTAGTTAGCATGGTAACCACAAGGCCACCTAAGAATAATGCCTCAGACCACCCCAAAAAAAATTCCAGCAGCAAGAAGTCAATGGTAAGAGTTAGTAATGATTCATTAGTTTTGGTGACAACAATATGACACATGTAATAACTCCCCATTCTGACACTTTGGTTGTATATGTGCTCGTTTTGAATGGTATATTTGACTATTAACTGAAACGAACCTCTATTGATACTGGAAGCTCTCACAATTTATTATATCTTTGAAAAAGCACTTTTTGTGCTAACGAGATACACTCAAGTTTCGACCCCAAAAATATGGCGGAAGTAGCATATAATAATAAATATCCAATACACATAAAAGATATTTAGTATTAGATGCCAACGATACTAACAATCATGTACAGTAAATAAAATATGTAAGTAGAAATATAAAGATACGATTTTTGGTGACAAAGGAATAACTCGATACCCACGGTAATCGAGAAAATTCTCCGGGCTTCAACGGCCAGGGAAGCAATGCACTATAAAAATTAACTTACAGCCTGGGTGGTAACGACGCGCTAACCTAACCGACTTACTCCCGACTTGTGATCCCTACCAAGGAACTCCTTTGATTTTTCCGCAGCAACGGAACCGGACACCTTTCGGTCTTCACGTCAATCTTACCTCGAACCACTTGAATCGCCAATCACAATCGAGTCTCCTTCTTCACGAACCAACGTCTCCAACGAAGGTAGAAGGTAGTGTTTCAATGGTTAAAGTAAGTTGAGGAGAAAACTAGTTTGAACATGAAGAGCAATCTTGTAATGTTAGGTTTTTTCAAGAGAAGCAATTTCAATGGAGTTTGAGAAACTTTCTTCTCAAAAGAGGCACAGCAATAAACTCTCCAGGGTCATTTTTCAGTTGTTAGGGTTCC
Source organism: Nepenthes mirabilis (assembly GCA_025585075.1). Classification (NCBI taxonomy): domain Eukaryota; kingdom Viridiplantae; phylum Streptophyta; class Magnoliopsida; order Caryophyllales; family Nepenthaceae; genus Nepenthes; species Nepenthes mirabilis. The sequence continues at coordinate 9,151 of JAODPA010066570.1, forward strand.
AAAACAGAAGTCGGGTATTTATAGAGGGCTCCAAAATTTTATTTAAAAAACTTGCCGTTGCACCGGCGCTCGAGCGCAGCTCGAGCACGCAGTAGGCGGACAGAGGGTTTCCAAAGAAACCCTGCGTGCGCTCGAGCGGGTATCGAGCGCATAGCGAGTGGGTGTTGAGCGCCTGGCGACCGGGGTACATTTTGGATTTTCGCCTCGAGCGGGTATCGAGCGCCTGGCGAGCGGGGTATATTCTAGATTTTCGGCTTGAGCGGGTATGAGCGCCTGGCGAGCGGGATACATTCTGGATTTTCAGCTCGAGACAGTATCGAGCGCCGGGAGGGCGCGGAGACTTCAGACGGGCTCGAGCGACTGGAGGGCGGAACAGACAGAACAGACTTTAACTCGATAACCCACAATCCGACATTGATACAATAATACATATGGTCACGGAATATGCCAATTAGACAAATGTCTCTAACAATCTCCCCTTTTAGCAATTCCGTGACAAAACTCAGAAAATAAATGAATACAAGGAATCACGGGTTCAGATACCACCGAGATAGAACCTGTGTACATAAAAATCTACGCCTAATGAGATACAAAAAATGTAAAAGAAACTACACTAGTACTGCTGTGTCGATGTAGGGACAGTTGCGTCAATGTAATAGAGTTACCTGGTCAAGTAGGGTTAGTACCAACAAGACAAGGATACAGGTAATAATAGATACAGCATGCAATAATAGGAACAAGACTAAGATACAGGCAGTACTAAAGTGTAACAGAAAGAGTAGATAACATAAATAGCAAGTCAACAGATAATATCAATAGCAAAGCTCCCCCTAACAAAAATACGTACATATCGCCTAAGCTTCCCCTATCAGCATGCACCAAAGGAAACCTAGATCTCCCCTTTTTTGTCACGAAGAGCCAAAGAGAGGGGATCACTCAGAATCGCTGGGAGGTAGAGTGCCATAATGTCACCGCCAGCGTCGAAGCTCAGCCTCATAGGTAGCCAAATGATCATCCATCCCTTCAAAACCAGCAAGAAGGTGTGACTGGAGTTGAGCTTGGGAAGCAAGAATCTGCTCCTGGGAGGAGTATAGATGCTCAAAACGGTCAACAAGATGAGACATCAGACCTATCAGAGCGGCTAAGGAAGAGGTGGAGTGCCGATGCGAAGTAGATGGTCCAGGACCCGAGGAGTCAGAGAAGGACAAAGCAGAGCCAGAGGGGCCGTTGTCCGGTTGAGGAGGTGGCACGTCAGGGAGAGGCTCATCGAACGGTTCCGGGAGATCTGCAGTAAGGCGACAGGCCTGGGACCGACTGTGAGCGAAGGTGGTGGAAGTGATGGGACGGCCGAGCTGGAGGCGAGGAAAGTCAGCGAAGGGGTGACCGAGCCCAGCAAGCAACTGCTGAATAAGGCACCCGTGAGGAAGGTTTGCCTCTTTCTGTCCGGAGAAGTGGGAAATAATGTGATTGATGAAGTGGGACGGTAAATCAATCAGCTGTTCACTCAAGAGAGCATACAAAAATAATGCTTTCTCCTCGGGAATGGACGAGAAGTGGGAAATCGGAAACAAGTTCGTGAGCATGATACGGCTCATGACCAGACGCCGAGGAGAGAGGTAGGGGGTCTGGAAAGCTCTGCCATTCCACTGCAGAGGGGCACCATGGAGAAAAGTGGCAACATCATTGTAACGAGGCCGGGAGAATGATGAATAAGGGTAGGTCGGGTTTTCCACCCGAAGGATATCAATAATGCGTACAAGAATATCGGCAGTAATGCGAAGGCGTGCCCCCCACACGAAGGTGGAGAATGAATCATGAGAAATCGCATGGATATTGGAGTAAAACTCTTGGATGAGAATAAGCGACGGAGCAACCAAACCTGTGAGGATTGGCGCCCAACCGCGGTTAGTGAAGAGAGAGGAGATGGAAGGGTCAACAGAATCAAAGCAGACTTCCCGTTCAATAGAGAGTTGGCGATGTGACTTGTGGGTGTTAAAAAGAGTCTCGGCCTTGGGACTGATAAATCGATCAGGAGCGGAGAGCCCACTCGGCCGAGTGCGTTTGCCACTCGACTTACACGACGGAGATTTTCTTGGAGCTGACATCTGAAAAAAATAAGAACACCACAATTTAAAAATATATATATATGTTTGAAGATATATATATATATAAGGTGGAATTATTGGTGTGGAAAGCGGCACGTGAGTCTGAAGCCGTGAACAGTGGCGGCTGCAACCTGCGGCTTGAGCCGCACACTTGTCGATGGTGGCTGGGAGGTTCACGGGCAGCGCACGACAGGCTGCGAGATGCACGGGAACGCACGCCAGAGGCCACCGGAACACCACCTCCGGCACCCACGGTGCCAGCCGATTGTGACAGCAGCGATGGTGCAACCATACGGTGAATGGGAGTGCCCGACCAGTGGTGTGGGAGAAGACACCAGAAACGCCATGAACGGCCGTGGACGCACGGAGTCCATGGACTACGCTCAAAATCCATGCAAGAACCGGTGGATTTAGAGGAAGGAGGTGAGTGATTTGTGACCCATGAAGTCAGCCGACCAAAAACAAGGAAAATTTGGGGCCGACACCACCATGAACGGCGGCGGTCACAGAGAACAAAAAACAGAGAGGGACGAGAGAGGAATTACCTTGAGAACGCCTGCAATCAAGAAGAAGGAGGGTAGATCTGGCCAATCTGGTGATGAGGAAGAGGAAGAGAGGCGGCCGACGTAAGGAGAGGGGAAAGGCAGTGAAGAACTTGAGGGTTTGGGGCTGCACTCGCTACGTGCTGGATGATAAAGGCAGGCAGCGGGAGCTCGAGCCCACAGCGTGCGAGCCCAAAGATGGGCATCTCCATTTTTTTTATTTTGTTTTTGTTTTTGTTTTTGTTTTTGTTTTTTTTTATTATATATTAAAAAGGGTAGGAGTCAGTCATCGGGTGGTGAGCACACTCCGATGGCAGTTCGCAAAAATTCAAACCGTACACTGTCTAAGGGTTTGGTGAGGATATCGGCCAGCTGATGTTCGGTTGGAGTGTGGGTAAGAGATATGACTCGAGTTTCCACAAGCTCACGAATAAAATGATGCCGAATATCGATATGTTTGGCACGGGAATGTTGGACAGAATTTTTCAAAATATTTATTGCACCAGTATTGTCACAGTAAATCTGCATTGTGTCTTGGACAATACTATAGTCAAGAAGCATTTGTTTCATCCATAGGAGTTGTGTGCAACAGCTGCTCGCGGCTATGTATTCGGCTTCGACCGTAGACAATAAAATAGAGTTTTGTTTTTTACTCAGCCAATCCACCAGGTTGGAGCCGACATAAAAACACCCACTGGAGGTGCTTTTCGATCCTCAATATTTCCAGCCCAATCGGCATCGGAGTATCCGGCCAAAGTAAAATTTGATTCGTTAGAGAAGAGAATCCCAAAATCAAACGTCCCGTTGATATATCGAATAATACGCTTAACAACACTTAAATGGGATTCTTTTGTATTAGATTGATAGCGGGCGCAGACACCGACACTAAATGCAATGTCGGGTCTGCTAGCGGTCAAATATAAGAGACTACCGATCATGCTTCTGTAAAGAGAGAGATCGACACTCTTGCCTGCAGGATCACGATTCAACTTGGAGGAGGTGCTCATGGGGGACCGAGTATGTTTAGAGTTATCAAGATTGAATTGTTTGATAAGGTCCTTGGCATATTTGGTTTGGGAAATAAAGGTACCGTGAGGGAGTTGCCAAATTTGCAAACCAAGGAAGTATGTAAGTTCTCTGATCATATTCATTTCGAATTCTGAGCCATATATTTTGCAAAGGAATGAGCACGGGAGCCTATAGTAGCGCCAAAGACTATGTCATCAACATAAACTTGGGCTACGAACTTACATTTGTCAGTCATTTGGACAAATAGAGTTTTATCAACACTCTCTCGAACAAAACCATGATCATTAAGGTACGATGTAAGACGTTCGTACCAAGCTCTGGGAGCTTGCTTAAAGCCGTAGAGAGCCTTCTTGAGTTTGTACACATGATCTGAAAATATAGAATTTACAAAGCCTTTTGGTTGTTCAATATAGACCTCTTCTTGTATGAACCCATTTAGGAATGTACTTTAGACATCCATTTGGTATAATTTAAATCCCATGACACAGGAAACAGATAGAAGGATACGAATAGACGCCAGACGGTCCATAGGGGCAAAAGTCTCGTCATAGTCAATGCCTTCTACCTGAGTGTATCCTTGAGCAACAAGGCGAGCTTTATTACGGGTGATATTCCCATTTTCATCGGTTTTATTTTTGAATATCCACTTGGCCCCAATAACATTTGTATGGGTAGGACGGGGAACCAAGGTCCAAACATCATTTCTCACAAATTGATTCAGTTCTTCATGCATGGCATTTGTCCAGCACTCATCGAGTAAGGCCTCTTCGACCTTTTTGGGTTCGATGTGAGAGACATAACAGGTATAGGCGAGCTGATTTAGAATACGGCGACGCAGCCTCATACCTTCATTAACATCGCCTATCATTAAGTCCTTTGGATGATTGAGCTTAACTCTGGAAGAAGGTTCCTTTGTAGGAATGGCGGTAGGAGTTACTTGCTCAATGTCAGGAAAGGATAAGTTGGGTAAGGAGTCATCATGATCATCTTCTTTATTTGAACAATCAGTGCTTTCAGGATGGTCATGAGGAGTGTCATTCACAACAACATTTATGGATTCCATAACCGTTTGAGTGCGCAAATTGAAGACTCGATAGGCTCGACTAGTTAAGGAATATCCCAAGAATATTCCTTCATCACTTTTTGAGTCGAATTTTCCTAAGTTTTCCCTATCACGTAGAATAAAGTATTGACAGCCGAAGATATGGAAATACTTAACATTTGGTTTCTTTCCTTTCCAAAGTTCATAAGGGGTTGTTTCTATCCCAAGTCTTAGATAGATCCGGTTGATTATTGACAAGCCGTATTCACAGCTTCGCCCCAGAAGTGCATAGTAAAATTTTTACATTGCATCATTGTTCTGGCCATTTCTTGAATAACCCGAATTTTACGTTCAACAATCCCATTTTGTTTGAGGGGTGATGGGTGAAGAAAATTCATGATGGATTCTCTCATCATTACAAAATGTTTCAAAATTTGAATTCTCATACTCCTTGCCATGGTCATTTCGAATTTTAATGGTAGAAGTACCTTTTTCACTTGTAAGTCTTTTACATAAGATTTTTACGTGGTCAAATGTGTCAGATTTTTCTCGAATAAGATCTATCCACGAATATCTAGAATAATCATCAACAACAACTAAAATGTAATTTTTACCACCTAAACTTTCAGTTTTAGAAAGTCCCATAAGATCCATATGAATTAATTCAAGTGGCCGAGATGTGTGGATGTCACTATGAGATGAGTGACTTGTTCGAATTTATTTTCCTAATTGACAAGGACCATACACATGATGTTTTACATTTGACAGTTTAGACAGCCCTTCAACACAGCTCTTCTTTGAAATTTTTGATAAGTTTTAAAAATTTAGGTGGCCAAGGTGTTGATGCCACAATTCTGTGGTGTCAATTTTAGCAGATTTGCATTCAAGAATATTGTTTGGCTCGATACCATAAAGATTGTCAGGAGTCCTCTTTCCCTCTAAAACAATTGAGCCATTTGTGTCATAGATGGAGCATTTATCTTAAACAAATCGGACCTCAAAGTTGTCATCACAAAATTGACTAATACTCAAGAGGTTAGATTTTAACCCTGATACATACAATACATCACAGGGCTTCAAGAGACCAGAAATACATATCAAGCCTCGACAAAGAATAAGAGCTCTTGAGCCATCACCAAAGACAGCCGTCCCATCAGGATGGTCAGACATTGAGGAGAACATGGCTTTATTTCCACACGTGTCTAGAACATCCACTATCCAAGTACCACAGAGATTGATTTTGAGCTTTTAAGGCTATGTGAACAACTTGGCAGTGATATGTTTTTGAAGAATTTTTCAGCTTACTTTTCTTTACCTAAAATTTTCTCCCCGAATTCACTTTCTGATTTAACCTTTTTACTTGTTCATTCAATTACTGAAGGTGATCAATAAGTTTATTCATTTTTAGCCTGTGTCTTTGGTTGTACAGAAGATTCATAGTGTAGCACCGAGAACGAATATGACCAACTTTTCCACACGCATGGCAGATAGGCACAAATTTAGGCCTGGAAGAATTGTTCATAGATCTTTGATTGAAATTTGTAAAGGCCTTAAAAATGTTTGATGATTTGTTCATGCCCTTGTGATTATGTGGAATAGGCGAACGAGTTGAGCCAAATCTTTTCTCCACATTTTGAGGCACGGTCTTAATGACTTTAGAAGTGATAATACTTTTGAGTGGAGGTTTTGTAGCGGGAACAAATATAGTTTTAGGTTGTGGACCATGTTGGGAGATTTTCTCAACATATTCCAAACCCTTTTTATTTCTAGCCATTTTTTCAATTCCCAACATATGATCAAATTTTTGGGTTCCACTTAAGAATTTTTTCAGATCGTCCTTAGTGTTCTCAATCTTCACTTCTAGAGTCTTAATTTTAGCGATTAAGGAGCTGTTTTTACTTCCAGATCATGATGAATAGTAGTGGCACCCTTTAATTTTGTTACAACCTCATCCTTTTTTCTTTCTAGGTTAATAAGTTTAGTATTTAAACTTTTATTTATTTTCTTTACTTTTAAACATTTCCTAAAAAGTTTATCATATACTTCTTGAAGCCCATCAAAATCACTATCAGATTCTTCATGAGAAGAATCTAACTGTTCAGGAGATGCACTGGTGGCTTCGTCACCGTTGATTATAGATGTCTTGAATGCTATATAATTTACTTTATCATCTTCGGAGGATTGTTCATTATGATTTGTATCATCTTTATCATCCGTTAGAGACACATTTAAGGCTTTTCCTTTTTGACGCTTAAAATTGGGACACTCAGTCCGGATATGACCGAAACCGGAACATTCATGGCATTGGATTCCTTGAGATTTCTTATTTTTAACATCTTTAGTTTCCTTTTTATCCTTTTTGAATGGAGTGTGAGACAGATCAGTTTCTTTGGAAGGTCGTTTGCTATTCTTATTTTTAAAAAATTTCTTAAAATTTTTAACGAACAGAGTAAAATCCTCATCACTACATGATTCATCGTCTGAGTGACGTTCTTTCTCTTCCTTTACTGTTTTCAGGGCAATTGATTTATTTTTTTTGGATTGGGGAAGAGTGTGCTCATACGTTTGTAGGGACCCTACAAGTTGTTCTATTTTCAATTTATCTAAATCTTTGCTTTCTTCAATAGTAGTAACTTTAGGTCTAAAACGTTCAGGTAACGATCGAAGAACTTTTCGGACAATTCTATTTTCAGGAATACGTTCTCCTTAATTGAATGTAGAATTCACAATATCGTTCAATTTAGCATAGAATTCATCAAAAATCTCATCATCTTTCATTCGTATTTCTTCAAACTTAGTGGTGAGCATTTACAATTTTAAATTTTTAACTAGTTCGTGCATTCGTGAGTAATTTCAAGTATGTCCCAAGCTTCTTTTGATTTTTCACACGTAGAGATGCGTTTAAATTCTTCGGGGGAAACAGCTATAAAAATAACATGTAACCCCTTACTATTCCAATTACATGCATCAAGTTTCTCTTTAGTCCATAAAGATAAGACTTTTGGTTCGTTACCAATGGAACTAGTGGGTGGAGTCCACCCAACTAGGGTACTTGCCCAAACACGCTCATCCATTGATTTTAAAAATGCCATCATACGTACTTTTCAGTATACATAATTGTGCCCATCAAAATAGGGAGGAACGGACAGTGATTGACTAGAATGCATCTAGATCGGGGTCGTGGATCGGGGTGAGTGTCTGATACCAATTGAAAAAGTACTTTTTATGCTAACGAGATACACTCAAGTTTTGACTCCGAAAAATATGACGGAAGTAGTATATAATAATAAATATCCAATACACGTAAAAGATATTTAGTACTAGATGCCAACGATACTAACAATCATGCACAGTAAACAAAACACGTAAGCAGAAATATAAAGACACGATTTTTGGTGACGAAGGAAAAACTCGATACCCACGGTAATCGAGAAAAACCCTCCGAGTTTCAACGGCCAGGGAAGCAATACACTATGAAAATCAACTTACAGCCCGGGTGGTAACGACGCGTTAACCTAGCCGACTTACTCCCGATTTGTGATCCCTACCAAGGAACTCCTTGGATTTTCCCGTGGCAACGGAACCGGACACCTTCTAGTCTTCACGTCAATCTTCCCTCAAACCACTTGAATTGCTAATCACAATTGAGTCTCCTTCTTCACGAACCAACGTCTCCAACGAAGGTAGAAGGCAGTGTTTCAATGGTTAAAATAAGTTGAGGAGAAAACTAGTTTGAATATGAAGAGCAATCTTGTAATGTTAGGTTTTCTCAAGAGAAGTAATTTCAATGGAGCTTGAGGAACTTTCTTCTCAAAAGAGGCACGGTAATAAACTCTCCAGGGTCGTTTTTTAGTTGTTAGGGTTCAAAAACATAAGCCGGGTATTTATAGAGGGCTCCAAAATTTCATTTAAAAAACTTGCCCGTAGCACGGACCACGCAGCGGGCGGACGGAGGGTTTCCAGAGAAACCCTGCGTGCGCTCGAGCGGGTATCGAGCACACAGCGAGCGGGGTATATTCTGAATTTTCGGCTCGAGCGGGTATTGAGCGTCAGGAGGGCGCGGAGACTTCGGACGGGCTCGAGCGACTGGAGGGCGAAACGGACAGAACGGACTTTAACTCGACAACCCACAATCCGACATCGATACAATAATACATATTGTCACGAAATATGCCAATTAGACAAATGTCTTTAACAATCTTGATATATATACTTTAAACTCAGATTAAAAAAGAGTTTTATGAAATTGGCTGACGGGCCTCTATATGGGATAGATAATGAACTAGTGTTAGTTTGGTGGACCATCTAGTTGGAGGTCACATTAAGAGTACACTTAAAGATGGCATCTTGAATGCTTACGTTCCTAGTGGTTGACTTACCCTTGGTCTACAACGCCATCTTAAAATGACCTTGCCTAACTGCATTCAAGGCAATGATGTCGATCCCACATTTAAGTTGAAGTTTTTAATGATGTGTGACGTCGGGAGGTCCTAAGCGACCAAGTGATTCATCAGATATGCGACCTATCCTAGATTAATTAGGGAATTCTAGACTTACCGAAGCTACTCTACAATAAGCCTAGTCTGGCGAAATGGCCGATCAAATCCCACTGGATCCCAACCATCCTGAGAAGTGTGTATAGATTGAAAGCTCACTGACGGGTCACCTGTGTGACAAATTGATAACTTTCCTTCGGTAAAATTATGATATCTTTGCACAGACTCCGACTGACATGCCTGGAATACTTATAAGAGTAATGGTCTATAAATTAGGTCTTGATTTAGGCCACAAGCCCGTCAGAAAGAAGTGGAGAAACCACTCCATAGAAAAGTTGGTTACTATGCAGGAAGAGATGAAGAAGTTGCTTGACGCAAGTTTCATCAGAGAAGTCTAGTATCAGGATTGGCTGTCGAATGTGGTCCTCGTCAATAAAAGTAATAGAAATTGGCTGATGTACGTCGACTTCATTGTCGAGAATAAGGCATGTCCAAAGGACAGTTTCCTTTTACCAATGATCAATCTATTGGTGGACTTCACATCCGAGTATGAGCTGCTAAGCTTTATGGATATTTACTCGTGATACAATTAGATTTGGATAAACCTTGAAAATAAAGAGCATACTTCCTTTATAACGGACAAAGGGATGTACTGCTATAAGGTCATATCCTTTGGCCTGAAGAACGCAAGCACCACTTACCAGTGGCTAGTGAATAAAATGTTCGAGATCTAGATCGGTCAGAATATGGAGATATATGTAGACAACATACTCGTCAAAAGTAAAACCACTGATAAGCATATCCGCGACATCGGTGAGGCCTTTGAAGTACTTTGGGCACACAATTATTGGGTTTTATCATCTCCTAGCAAGGGATCAAAGCAAATTTTGAAAAGATAAAAGCCATCATGGATATAAGCCCACCTCAAATTATGAAGGAAGTTCAAACGCTCACTAGGAGACTCATAGCACTCTCTTGCTTTCTAGCAAAGTCGGTAGAAAAGCATTTCCCTTTCTTCATGGCCCCTGAAAGGAAAGATGGCGAACAACTTCAAATGGACAGCCGATTGTCAGACAGCATTGCAAGAATTGAAGGAATATATCACCAATCCCCCTTTCTTGATGTCACCAGAAGAAGGCAAAGTGTTATACTTATACCTTACAGTTTCAGATATAGCACTGAGCTCAGTCCTGATCCGGAAGTAGTCTAATGTACAAGGTCAGTCTACTTCGATAGTAAAGTTCTAACAGATATTGAGACCCATCACTCACACATTGAAAGGATCATCCTAACACATCTTTTCTACTAGGAAGCTATGACTGTACTTTCAGGCACATGCAATCATTGTACTCACTGATCAACTTTTAAAGGAAATCTTAAAAAACTTGACTCATCCGGTTGACTGATCAAATGGGTTATCAAATTGTGTAAGTTTGACGTGGATTTCTGATCAAGGCCTAGTATAAGAGGCTAGGCCCTTGCAGATTTTATTGTCAAACTGACAACCCCGGTTTCAAAAGCCCATGACCTCGACAAGGACACCTGCCATCAAGAAGAAGCTTTGACCTAGACGCCACATGTAGACAGATCATCGACACAATCGGGTAGTAGAGTAGACGTGGTCTTGAGGACTCCAGATAAGCCAAAGATAAAATATTCGATGACCCTCGGATTACCAGCCACCAATAACATTGTCGAGTATTCGTTAGACTTTGGCTAGCGAGAAAATGCTTAAAAAGAACTTGACCATTTACAGCGACTTGGAGCCAATTCTTAACCAAATCCTCAAAAATTTTGAGATGCCTAGCCCTTTACTCGCCAAATACCTTGTTAGAGCAAAAGGCATGACCCAAGTATTCATTAGGATCGAGATGACCCATATCCTAAGGGAGGATAACGGGAAGGTAGATCAGCTGATGAAGGTAGCGGCAATCGAAAATCTAGAGCAATACTCCCGGGACATGTGAAAAGTCTTGGCCTCCTTGAGAATAGAGGAGCCAAAGCAAGGAGTGTAACTGATTTCAAACTGTGAAAATTGGATGGCCCTGTACAGGAGGTACATCACCGATGGCATTTTGTCGAAAAACCCAGAAGAAGCCAAACATGTAAGGAAGATAGCAGGCTGGTATATAATCATGGATGGGAAACTATATCGTCATGGATACTCCACTCCTTATATGCAGTGTCTTACATCAGAAGATACTGACTACGTATTGAGCAAAGTGCACCTTGAAATATGTGGGTCACACATCAACGGTAAGAACTTTACCTTTAAAGTAATCTAGTAGGGCTATTATTGGCCAACGACAATAGGATGCCGTGAAATTTGTAAAAAAAATGCAAGAACTGCCAAGTCTATGATTACATCCCCCACTAGCCACACACGGAATTGTAGGCCTTGCAGGCACGGTTGTCGTTCGCACAGTGGGGACTCAACATACTCACATCGCTGCCTATTACCTCCAGGCAAAGAAGGTTTGTCATAGTCGGTATCAACTATTTTACAAAATGGGTGGAAGCATCCCCGCTAGCATGGTTAATCGAACAAAATATAATAGTGTTTGTTTGGTAAAATATCGTATGCAGATTCAGGATTTTTGATATTATAATAACCAACAACGGAACCCAATTCACCACCAAGTGCTTCACTACATGCTGTTTGAGTTTGAAAATATGGCTAGTTCTATAAGAATCGAGATTTTGTAAATCATAATTAAGTGAGTTAAACTAATATATGAAAAAAATTAAGATCAATGAACGATGAAAACCGATAAGTTAGGAACTCACTCCAAGATACAATAAAAAATTAATTAATGAAATCGATTTAAATCCCAATTAATAAAAGATGGCAAAAATAATAGGGAAATAAATCGGTTGATGAATTCTTAATTGATTAGAAATCAAATTAGTTTTGGTTGACGACAAGATAGCCCGGTTACTGAATTTGCACCTGATTAGTAATTGAATTTAACCCGATTGATTAAATATAGTATAAATTAAATTAATTAAATAATATTCAATATATTAAAACATACAACACACATGGAAACCCTTAATTAAGCTGAATTCCTAGAAATCCTGCAAGGAAAAAATCAGCTCATCACCCGGGTAGCAGCAACGGCAAAATTTAGCCAAAATTTCCATCAAATAAATAAGAACACAACCTACACATGACACAAGACATTAGTACCTACATGATAGCCCACAAATTTAATTAAGTTTCCCAAAAATTCAGAAGACAATCAGCTGCATAATGCAACAATTCCATCAGCTGCACACGGCAGCAGCAGAACAGCCCCTCTATTCAACCAAATTTCCAATAATTCCATAAGGAATTTCATCCCCACACGAAGCTAGACTCCAATACACACATGGCAACATCATGATTTAGTCAAAAATTCAAAGAAAATCAATGGAAAACACACACAACCCACGGCAGCAGAAAATCAGCAAGTGCTGATTTCAGCACACCTCACCAAAGTCCAACAAAAATTAAATAAAATGCAATCCAATTTATTAGCCACTTGGCAGCTTTTAAGACCACCAAATAGCATAGTGATTCATCAAAATTACGGGAATGAATCGGCTCATTACGGGGGGACAACAAAGCTGATTACTGGAAGGCAGAAGGGTAAGCTGGCAGCAGCTCAATTTTTAGGAAACAATCTAATTACATGGCCTCCAAATGAAGGGAGTAAAAGGGGAAGGGAAAAATGAAGGGAAGCAGTGGGAAGAACCGGAAGACAGAAGGAAGAAGGAGAAAAATCAGTAGAGCCATGGTTACTCAGCTGAAGTTGGCAAGTGCAGTTTATTTTTTCCTTCATTTGTTGTGAATTCTTGCTAATTTCCCTTAAGTATTGTTGATCCAATACTTGAATTCCTCATTCTAATATGTTATTACTATTGTATCATCATCAAAAATCGGATTTAAAGTGGATAAGTAAGCTGCTAAATAAATATATGATATTCTGATTTTTCCAGCATCTGTTTTGACAGTTTACTGAAATCAGGTTGAACCGGCCATCAAACTGGCTGAACCGGCCATCAAACTGGCCAAGAAATAACCAACCAATGTTAAACTATCAACTTCTAGACCGGCAGCCAAACATATTTTGAATTAGTCCCTGAACCGGGTTTCCAAATATGAAATAGAATCAGCAACTTCTCCTTGCTGATGCAGAAATTTGCAGTCTATATAAATAGGTTGACCGGGCCCCAATTTGGAAGAACCAGCAGCCAAAATTTGCTTACTATGTTAAGTTAATGTTAAAATATGGGCCTGTAAAATTTAGCTTGAACCAACCCATGAACCGGACCTCAAATCAATGACAGAACCAGCCCTGTACCCTACTAATGCTGAACCTGATAGTTTATGAAAAATGGACTGAACAAACCATGAACCAGTTGAACCAAAAGACCCGGCCAAGTTATCTAGTACTAATATTGAACTATCAACCTATGAATTTGTTTCCAAAAATACCTTGATTTGGCCACTGAAGCGGACCCTTGAAGCAGTGCCAGAATCAGCCAAAATATCCTGCTGATGCTTGAAATTTCAGCTTATGAAATTAAATTGATCCGGTCCAACCAGCACCCAAATTAACTTAAGAATGTTAAGATAATATTAAAGTATTAACATGCAAAATTTGACATGAATCGGCCATTGAATTGGCCCTGAATCGGTCACCCGACAAGCTGGAACCCCACCTTGTTGATGATGAACTTTGGGTTGCTTGAACTGGCCATTAAATCAGCCCTAAATTGACCACCAAAATAGATAAATATCCTTGATAATGCAAGATTTTAACCTGCAAAAATGACCCTGAACCGACTCTCTGAACCGGTCAAAAATAATAGCCCGAACTAGCCACTAAACCAGCCCTTTCCTAAACTAGTTTAAATATCAAATTTGATGATAAATTTTGGACCATAAAATTAGTATGGACCAACCCTTGAACCATCGAAGCAAAAATAATTTTTAAGTTATAAAAAGAAGTCCGAACCGGTCATCAAATCAAACCCCGAAGTAATAACCAAACCGGTTGGTGAATCTGTAAATTATAGAATTGATGAACCGGAAGCCAAATAATATGTTGCCTAAGAATGAGTCCAGCACATGTAAAAATTTATATGATCTTATTTTTTTGACACGTTTTATAATGATTTTGTTATGAATTTATATGATATGTTTATGTATAAATGGAAGCTAATATAATGCTATAAAAATAAGAATTTTCTCTGATATGAAAAAATTAAGAATAAGAAGTAAGAATAAGGGTTTCCAATGTAAATTTTTAAGAAGTAAGAAAATTAAATTAATGATTTATTTCCTTGGGTAGTATTCTCTAATATGCCTTAAAATGTTACAATAGAAATCGAGGAAGTGTCCCTAGTGCCACGGGGGGGAGCATGGTGGCTTTTGGTCTCATCTACCGGAATATAATAGGTATGTACTACCCTATCCTTGGGGTGTATCATGAAGGATATGATTTTAGATTATGTGAATTTGCATAATCCTTTTCTCAATTGACTGCTCAATTAGTTGGTAAGGCCTACTAATACTGATTTCTCAAATTATGTATGATAAGAAGTGTTGACAAATAAAAAGAAAAATATATAAGAAAAAGAAAGTTAATTGTATCATGAAAATACTTTTTGAATGTATCTATATTTTTACATGTACCATGATTCTTATTCCTTCTTATGATTTATTTTCAATATGATTTGCATATTCTTATACGTATTGTACCTTATTGAGTATTTAGCTCATTCTTTTACTATTTTTACTAACTCTTCAAATAATGTGCGTGAGATGATGTTAGATGAACAGAAGCGAAGCTTGAATAATTTTGTATATGCTTCTGAAGATATAGTTTGTTGACTTTTATCTTGGGATAGTACGTACTATATTTAGTTTTATTTTGTGATTGGCATTCAATAGGATATGATGTAAAATTCTGGCCAATTTTGATGACTATACAAGGAGCAATGTATCTCATTGATGATTATATATTAGTTGGGCTATTGTTGTAAGTATTCTCTATTTCTACAAGTTGTGTATGATTGATTTAGTTAACATCTTTCCTTATCATGAAATTGACATCATTTTATGTTTGGATGGATGTCAAAACTATTGATATTATGGCATTATTTTTGGATCCTGTGTACTATTATTTATTATAATCTATAGACGATTATGATATAAGATAAGATAAGTACACATTTCCTTCATTTATAACAAGCAATATTGTTGAGTAAAAAGACAATACATACGAATAAATTTAACAACGGACATAAGAATGCGGGACATGACAAGTTCACATTTCCGTCACATATCTGCAAGTAAACGGGCAGGTGAAAGTGATGAATCGAACATTACTACATGGATTGAAGATGAAACATGAAGACACAGGGGACTCTACGGCCGACGAGCTCCTATTCATACTATGGTCGTACCGGATAACACCAAGGGAACCTACTCACGAGATGCCCTTCAACTAGTGTTACGGGACTGAAACAGTCATCCCGGTAGAGATCGAATTGCTGAACCTTAAGGTTGAGGGTTTCAATCCCCTCGGAAAATTCCAACGACTCAAGGAGTATCTCGACCTACTCGAAGAAGTCAGAGATGCAGCTAAGCTGTGCATGATAGCCTATCAACAGCGGATCTTTGGTGCTACAATAAGAAGGTAAAAACACGCCAATTCAAGGTAGGGACCTCGTTCTAGGGAGCATAGAGATAACTGGCAAAAACACCAATAGGAACAAACTCTCCTCAAATTTGGAGGGGCCATTCCTAGTCTTAACAATCCTCCAAAGCGATGCGTACAAACTATATACTTAGAACGGTAATTGGTCCCAAGGACATAGAATGCCATCCATCTCAAAAAATATTATCAATAACCCCCTACTGAATCAAGGTAAGTCTGGCATGCATTATTTGGATTGCTTGTAAAATGTACCATGTTTAAATTAATAAAATAATTATTTATTTGATTTTTGTTCATATGGATGCTTGTATGTCACCACTTAAAATCAAATGACCAAAACTCCCTCTAGGTTGGGTGAAAACGTCACACTTGTTATCCACCTTGCTAAAGCCAAACCATGACCTCAGTTCTAACAACTGAGCGACCCGAATGCGGTTGAAAACTACAGCTTGGGGGCTTGCGAATTAAAGTCGGACCTCCCCAAATAGGTAGCCACAAAAAACCCTAGGGGGCTTTCTCAATATGTGCTTGACAACTCAATCTAATGGGGATGAGCACTATCAGTCAATAATGGTCAATGAGATAGAATCAGATGCACACAAGTGACGACATCCCTCTAGCGGGATTGAGCATCAATGGTTTCGTGTGAATGACGACCTTGAATTCACCAAAACTCGGCAATTGCGGTAGTCATACCTAGTTGGTCCTAGTGAGGCTCACTAATAGACGTGCGATGACGTCCTCTCACCAGAAAGAGCACTGCCCCATAAAGCCAAAGTGTGGCAACTTCCTCTTGTAGGAATGAGCACAACTAGGCCCTTGCATCCACACCAAACTTGATGACAATGGTGACAATGCTTAGTTGGCAAGAAGCAAAATATTAAAAAAAAAAAGTTCAGCTTAAACGCAAGTATATTGGCAACAATGATCGAAACAATCTAGCCATTTTATTAAAGGATTGAACTATACAAAGGATATGGCCATTCGTCTTATATGTACGGAACACCACCGTTGCCTATGGCTCAAACCAACAACTATCTTAGGCTGGGAAGCCTCCCCTTCTGTCTTTGAGAAATTCAACAAGTCGGATCGATGTCAGGCACCGCTGTTCATTAGATCGTAGAAACCAATAGGAAAGTCGGGAGCCTCTAAAGATGTGATCTGTCGACAAAGGCAAATGCCATCCCATAACCTAATGTTTAGTGCTTGGCCAACTTCCTTTGGATTAAGTTGGGTCTTCGGCTCCTCCTCAAGTCAAGCATACCAACTTTGAAGATTGGCAAGATGTTGCTCAACCCCTTGTATCGCATCCTTGAGTAAGGCAATCTGATCCAAAGTTTGAGATTTTTCCTCTGAGAGCTCTTGGGATTTTGCTCGGGACTCAGATAGCTCGAGGTTGAGGCAAGCAGCCTGCTCTCAACTCTATAGGGCCTCAACAACGGTGGCATTCATCGGGAACTCCATCTCTTCAAGCACACCCTGGTTAACACTCTTTCGGGTCAAGTGAAAGATCTAAGCATCTCATTGACGTACCATTGCCACTTGCTAGCGCAAGCAAGTCTCCATCAGGCATAGTGTGTCCTGTGGTTGCAAAAGAAGAAGATTAGTTAAGTGATTGGGTAAGAACAACGATAGGTATGAAAGCAAGAACCTGCAAGGGCCGTACCTCTATGTAAGGTTGCTCCTCCATAGAAGATGGGCCTAACGAAGCCTCAGTGAAAGTGGCTACTTAGGATCCCCTGCATAGCAATGGAATGGAGCTAGAATAGGGAGTTGAGGGGAAAGCATCCAAGTTATTTGGGGCCATAGACGCCATTGCCTCTGAGCGAGGCACTTCTTAAGCTGTTCTGGCCTTAGGGTCACACCCTACATGCACCTCGGCCGCTTGGACAGCTCTCAACTCCTCATCAATGAAAGGAATGTCATACTCTTCTTGGGTCAAAGCCCCGATAGACTTGCCCATGCCATTGGTCATGAAGTCACTTACTCCTATGATGGAAGAGATGGGGAGCTCAGGTCCATGCAACTTTGCAGAAAAGGGAAAGTTTCTAGCCTTCTAGATGACTCATCGGCCTCTTGCTCGATGTCATTAGTAGCCTCAGCTTTCGGCTCATTCACAATCATCTCCTCCATGACCTGGCCATCTTGCGCATCCTTCCCAACAAAAATAGCAAGAGGCACGGAGCAGACCCATCAGGTGACGAGGGGATAAAGATTGTGACCCTGCACCCAGCCGCAGTCGGGGTGTTGATTGGCTCATTCAATCTGCCCTCCAAAGGGCTGGATGTCTCAATAGCTTGAGCCGATGAGGGCTCACTGTCTGCAACTAGTAGGTTCGACTCAGCTACAACCACAGGATTTGCGATGCCTGAGCTGCGTGAAGATTTTCCTGTGGGCAAATGAGACACCTTTGTATAGACTTTGTCAACTCTCCTAACCTCCTCGGAGATGGGAGCAGGAGAAGGGGGTAGCCCCTCTCTGCCAAACGATCCCTCAGGAGAGTCACAAATTATCAGCTCTCTTCGCCTTCTTTTGTGTCGGCAAATAGGTGTTTCAAGGGCCTCTTCATCGTCCCCCTTTTCCCTCGCCTCCCACTCAACTACGGCAAATGCCTCTCTAGAAAGCTAGCAGCCAATGTAGCTCAAGTTGGCAACATTATCTATGATGAGTTTCGCCAACCCATGAACCATCCATTCCTCCTCCTTCAGGTCATTGCCGGTGTGAATGCTATTAACTTTGCCCCACTTGTTGGAGTTACTCCATTCAGGACTGATCATCAAGTAGAATGAGCAATCTTTCCAACCCTTTACTAAGTCATGGTTTCCCTTTTTTATCTTGAGCTTAGGACTGGGGGTGAAGGAAATCTAGTTATACTCTTGATTGAAGCAAAAAATTATTTTCATGCCCTACGCATCCAAGGAAAGCCCCTTGGTGCTATAGAAACACATAGAGAATTAAGGTATCGAAGAGCGTTGGGATGGATGCAAGCCACAGGGATCTCCAGAGCCCTGAGGATCCCGCTTAACTCCTTCGCAGATGAAATGTGAAGGCCGACTTTCAAGTGCTCCTCATAAACGGTGATGAACCCCGAGGGAGGGTCGCAAACCGTATCATCAACCTTGGGAGCAACATACGGAATGTCGTCACTGATGTTATACTTCTTGCATAGAGACCCCCATATCCCTACTCGTGAGGATAGACAAAGTCGCAACGATGCCCGAAGGAACTAAGAAAGCAAAGGATGAAAAGAAGGTGAACCGGGATAGGCCTATTCGAAGAATAAAAAAATGCGGAAAGGGTAGCGGCTAGTGTTTAAATATCCAAAACTCTAGCCTTGAAATGATGTTGCATGAGGACTTGAAGAGGTGCGTCTGCATAACGATTACGACACGTGCCCACACCACAGAGTGTTGTGGCACACCAGTCCGTTAAGTCAGTTATGATGACTGACATTATGCCTCCCTGGGTAGCCCATGGGTAGTTGTAGCCCAAGCGCTCGTGTAAGTAAGTAGGAGGTGCTGTGTAGGTAATGATGCCCTGACACGTCGTTTTTTGAGAAATGCTAGATTGATGACCTCGGAAGTCCTATGATTGATTTGGTTAATGTGCGTCCTAGCCAAGCTCTCAGGATAGATTATCATGAGTCGGGTTATTAGCGTTTCAGATTGTCAAATTGTCAAAAAATGCTCGACAAGAAACAATAATAAAGCACGCCAACAATTCAAAGCAGACAAGGATAGTGGAGTCACACCATATGAAGACAAATAATACTCAGTAAGTTCCATTTATCAATTTATTTTACAAAGTATAACAAATTTACAACAGTGGATGTATAACACAAAAAGAAATAAAAATACATGGGATAGCGACCCGACAGTGATAGTCCAACTAGACCAAGAGGAGAAAGTGTATCCACCCAACTTGGCTATAGTTGCCTAGGTCCTAAGTCTCCGCAAGATCTGCCACGTTGATGATTACTTGAGTTTGGTATGAAAAACAAAAAAGACTCTTGTCCCTGGGGTGAAATCCCCACTCGACAAATAGCACATTTCTGGCAGGTGAGAGAAGTTCCCCTCTCAAGAAGCCTTCAGTATGACAATACCCTTGATTAGCAGTAGAAGTGAAGAGGGAGTGTTCCCCTTTTGGGGGACTGAGATGCCTCCTCTTCATAACTGCATCAGAGGGGGTTGCTCGACCTTAGCTTGGAGAGAGGAGATAGCCACCTATACCCAAGCCTTCTCCAAGTCAAACACAAGTTTCGGCTTAGGATAGGCACAAAAGAGGGAAATCAAGGCAACTTTCCACGCAAAATAGGGTAACCAAGGTAGATTTTAAGTGCATCCTTGAGCATCAGCTTTGAACATTAGAGAAGAGCTCCCTCCAACTCTGACCTATGGCAAAGTAGGCTCCATGCCAGCTCGAACTCTCACATACTTGTCTAGCGAAGATGATTTGTGATGCAAGGAATAGAGAGCCCTTCCATTTAAAGCTGGAAAGGAGATCAGTCAGTATTAAACCAAGGAGATGATCCTGACAACAGAAAATTGCCAGGTTTAGAGAATCACCCCAAATCTCGCCCAGGGCAGCGAATCAAAGCTTGTGTCAATGTACAGCAAATCAGTAGAATGCATGGGGAAGGGGCACGCATGTGGACTTACAGTTGGAGTCCCATCAATGAGCATGTTAGGAGTTAATAAGTCGGCCTCCCGACCTAGGCCAGTCTAGGGCCCAGCTTGCAAGAATAGCGACGACCTATCAGATGTTTTTTTCCAAGACCAAGGTCCATCGATAGGAGGAAAGCCCAAATGATGGCGATCCACCACATGGCTTGTTGAGCCCTAGGGTCCACATAGCAGCATGGTAGGCCCAGACGGATCGACTCGAAACTATTCAGCAGAAAGCGGGCAAATAGGGTTGCGTGCAGTACCACGCCCGTGGTTGCCCCTCCTACATAGTTGCTAACAGCCTCGATAGCACAGCATGACAAGTAGAACGAACCTATCATAATGCAGCCGCAACAATTATCCTGATAGCCCAGTAAATATCTATAAAATATCCGACCATATAATATATCACTTCAAGATAGCAAGTACAGCTCTATAATATTTTTAAAAAGACAACAGTTACCATATGCACCCTCAACATGATTGTTGAGACAACTTAGTGAATCTATTAGGGAGACTGACATTAGTCACGAGGCCTAAGGAGGGTTACACTGGCGCCAATTCAATAAAGACCCCTTCACCCCTACGGGAAGGGAGAAGGAGAAGACCAATGCATGCCCTCACGAAAGCTTTCTCTCAAGCCACTCCACTCATGAGTGCACATTTTCTCAAGCCACTCTATCCACGAGTGCACTGTCTCTCGAGTCACTTAGCATTAGGTACACCCTCTCTCAAAGCCACTCTTAGTTGAGCACGTTTATCGGAGCTTAGTCCTCCAATCCATAGTCAATCCTCCTCTTATGTGCATTTACGCGCGTTACAGTCTCTATCTTTCTCTTCCTCACAGAAAGATTTATGACTTAGTATTAGAGCAATATCGAGAAGCGAGTCCCATTATTATCTAACCTCTCGTTTATTTATTGTGATGTATAGGATCAATGTTATTAGAAATGGAGACCAAACCCATTTTAGTTCGACTCACCAGAGGAGATAAAGTAGCTCCCTAACCCTACAGCAATCCGGATTCAGGGACGGATCAATGATCTAAACCCGAATCACTCGACCCTGCCAAAATCAACTATACAAAAAAAATTAAATTATAAATACTCATCATAAATCTATAATAAATACAATTTTTAAAGTACAATATAATATAAATGTTTAAAATAATAATAAAAGTCAAGACAAACAAACATCCAACAAAATATTCAACATTTAACAAAAACTAAAAGAAATCTCCAACCTCTCATTATAAATATGTTAGGCACCAGAATCGTCTCTATCTAAAAGTCTCCATAATAGATGCACTATCATCTCTAGCTTACTATCAACATCTTCTACTCTGGAGATAAGAAAATGTAATGGGGAGTTAAAAGTTTAGCAAGTGATATAATTAATAATATTAATAAGTGATATAATTAACAATATCAACAAGTGATATAATCAATAATTCTCTCCTCGGATGATATCTATAGGGTTGTGTTTAGTTTCAAGGACTCCATAGCTTTGGGTCCAGATGGGTTTTTTGCTGCTTCCTTTAAAAGATCACGCGGGCTACCTCATGTGGTCATCGACTTTGGAATGAACGTTTTCTAAGACAAATTAATTGTACTATGATTTGTCTCGTTCTTAAGATTGATTCCACCACTGAGGTGTCAATTTCAAGCCTATTGCTTAGTGTTGTGTGATCTATAAAATTATTATTAAAATCATCACCTATCAACTTAAGTCAACTCTTTCAGCCCTTGTCAGCCCTTACTAAATGATATTTGTGGAAGGAAGGCACATTAATGATAACATCCTTTTAGTATAAGAATTACTCCATCAATATCACTTCAAAAAAGGTCTGATTGATGCATTTTGAAAGTTGATATCATAAAAGTTTTTGACTCAACGAATTGAGACTTTGCCATTAATACATTGAAATTAATAGGCTTCCTAGCCTTTCTGTTAGTTGGATTAAAGAATATATCATCTCTCCTATTTTTTCTACTTCCATCAATGGAAAATTCTTAAATTTCTTCAAAGTGGTAGGGGAGCACGTCAGCGAGAACCTATGTCTCCCAACATTTTCATCCTTTGTATGGAGGTCTTTCATAACATTATTAAGGTCAAAATTTCTAGTAATTCAAAATTTTTCATATCACTAAAAATACAAAGATTATGAGACTATGATATTTGTTTTTATTGATGACCTTCTCCTCTTTTATGGGGTTGATTGGGAGTCACCGTAGATCCTTCATTTGTGCCCCGAGGTCTTCTCCAATTTCTCTAATTTGATTCCTAGCTCAAAGAAAAGTAAATGTTTTATTTACAGTTGTGATAATTATTTTTATGATATAATCAAGTGTATAACTAGATTCAAAGTTAGTAATCTTCTAGTTCACTTTAACATATCTAACTTTTGGGGTATAATCATAGGATCTTCATGAGAACAATATTTTGAAAGAAACATTGGCTCTCCTTTAGAGGTCATTTTTAACTCATCTTTCTAATTTTTGCTAATATACGAAGTTATTGGGCTTTCATTTTTATTATGCCTAAATCTGTTTTAAAGAGAATTGACTTCATTCTTGGGAGATTTCTTTGATATGGACTTGAATCAGGGATGAACTCTGCCAAGGTCGCGTTGGATGATATTGGCAAATCCCAAAAGAAAAGTAGTCTTGGCTTTGAAAGCTCTATTGCATGGAATAAAGCCTTCCTTGCTATGAACTTATGATGTTTGTTAATGGGGGATAGCGATTTGATTGGGTGAATGATTGGGTGAATTGGATTCGATATTATTGTATTAAAGATATTTGTACATGGACAATTAAAATTTCTCAATCTATCCTTTGGAACTTCCATAAAATTAAAAAGTTACACGGTTTACTAAGACCTTTTGTGCACTATATTTTTGGTAAATAAGAAGGATATATTTTTGTGGTTTAATTTTCAGCACCCATTAGGTGTTCTCACTATTGCCTTTTCTGACCATATTAACCTTGGTATAGGTATTTATCATAGCATAAACGTTGACACAGTTATCTTAGATAACAATTAGAAATGGTCGCTTCTTGCCCTTCGTTTTGTGGGATTCTTCATTAGTATATGGCCTTCCTATGATCCCTACCCTCTTCTACGAACTCATTTTACTAGGATCCTAAGCCCAATGGTCACTTTTTTATTTGTTCGACTTAGAAAATTTTTTAGCCAACAGGTTTATAGGTTCCTTGGGCCTCCTTGGTTTGAGATGTTAGCTATAACCCTCTCATGCCTCCATTTTTTGGTTGACTCTCAAAGACAAACTTAGGCCCATGGATGGGCATCGTTTCCTCCATCTCCTCTCCCTTTGTGTGCTTTATAGGTATGTAAAGGAATCAAAGTACATCTCTTCTTCTAATACGGGGTGACAAAGAAGATTTAAAGGGAGATTTAATCTAGCATAAAATGTGTCTAGCCATATATCAATTGGAACAAAATCCTCAGATAGCTGGCTATTAGATAGACCGCTTGCTCCCAGTCTAGCCTTTGCTTCAAATTGGCTTTGGCAGCTATGATTTACTTCATTTAAAAATATCACAATGCTTATATCATTGAGGTGTCATTTCATTTTGATGAGAATAAGACTATTGGTTCCATGTTGAATTTCCTATCTTATAAAAATATTTTCTACAGTGATACCATTCTTTCAAATCTTTAGCATAGTGGCATATTAAAATGGTGACAATGGTAACTGATTTATTTTATTTCACACTTATTTTTATTAGGTACCTTCAAGTACTTCTAATGTATTTTTATTGGGTGGTTTTGACTCTTTGAATGTTTTGAATTATAATATCAAACATATAAGGACAATAATAACATATAATTAATTAACAACTATTCAAGACTCAACGCAATATAAACCAATAAGGATATGAGTTCTATCAAATCTATCTTAGTAGGTGTCATAATTTTATGAGACATTACAACATTCTCTTCGAGTCATATTTGGTTACTGTGAACCAATTATTGCGTACTCGCCACCAACGGTTAGATAATATCCACGAGATAATTGGTACTTACAAGTCTAATAAATGATTAATTATATGATTTCATCATCTCTTCCCACTATTGCTGGGCAAGTGTTGGACTCGAATCATATAATCAATATTCTCATTACTTTCTTAGGGTAAATCATATATAACATTCAAGATATTTTTTAAATTAGTTATTTTATAAATATGAATTAAGTGGCATTTGTTT
>JAODPA010066571.1:0-10873 GCA_025585075.1 Nepenthes mirabilis
GAATAAAAAATGGCATAAAACAACCTCGTCGCCGTCGCCATACCTCGTAGCCGCCGTTAGCATACCATTTTCTGCCTTTAAAAAACACAAATCGATCTTAAAAAATAAAATAAAAAAATAAAAAATGCAATACCTCCACTATCTTCGGCATCGTCGCCGCCGTATGAGATGGTTGCCGCCGCATGAGGCTTCTTAGTCATGTCACTGCCGCCGCACTTGCAGCCGAATTCCTTAGCCTCTGTTTCCTTCTGATTTAAAATGAACAGTTTAAAATGAATCGCAGTCGTTAAATCTAGTGGTTGAGATTCGTTGAAAGTTTCATGTTATTTTTCTTTTTAATTATAAAAATGTTTTGATCTTTTTAAATTAAAAACGTCGTTAAATTTTATCTAACCGCTGACGTTTGGCGTCGCAGTGTCGCTGGATTTCCTAAGCTTCACGGGGGGGCCTGATAACTCCACAGAGGGCCTGATAACAAGTAAACCGGAGGAAACGAAACGCAGTCGACGTACCAATTTTCCGCTATTTGCAGCGACCGGCTGGGATTGGTGGGACATGTCGACGTTCACGGGCTCATTCGGTCACGCCGGCGATGAGTCCCAACCCACCGCGCCGGCTCTTGACTTCGACGATGACGTTTACACGGGCTACGACTCTGGCTTAGCGTCTCAGGGTTTCGAGTCGTTCGCGAACATCGCCGAGGTCGAGTCGGCTACGGACTCAGTCGTAGATTCTGTTCCTATCTTCAGCACCGGAGAAGATGCGTTCTCGTCTCAGACGGTTCTGGAGAGCCCTCCGCTGCCGGTTTTTTCCGGAGGATCGGAACCCAATGGAGAGGGTTTGCGCGAGTCTAACGGTCCGGTCCTGCCGCCGGTTTCAGATTTTCCGTCGGATGAAGGGTTTGCTTTGAGCGAGTGGCGGAGGTGAGATTGAGAAGTTAATTCTAGCTGATTCCTCCTTTTTCAAATGTCCTCGTCCTTGCCTTGATATTGACTTATGTTTGTTAGCTATTTGGTTTGTTAGCTGAGATTATTTTGATGATCTGATCGTAGTCATTCGCTGAATTCGACTTCATTGTTTTAAATTTTGAATTACGTTCTCCCCCCCCCCCCCCCGGGGGATAATTAGAGATTTCACAATTGTACGTAATTGTTAAACAGCTTTGTTTGCATGTTTTAAATTGGTTTTGGAGTCGAAATTCCTCTACAAAAGGACCCAGCCTACTTTATATTATACAAGTGATGTTCCAAATTTGTTGAATTAGATGAATATCTGTTTTATTTGAAAGCAAAGCTGAATGAAGATTGAATAATTTGGTTGGACATGGATATTGCTCAAACAGATAAGGAAGAGACACAACAGATCCAGACTTCCCCCAAAACCGAGGAAAACAAGGGAAGGATAAATGTGATAGAACCAGCCACTTCAGTAATTCTATATGGTCTCCCAAGTGATAACTCCATCTGGTTCACACCTATTGGCCAAGCCAGGAAGAAACCTTTGCATTTGGTGGACCATTTGTATCAAGCACCTGACTCTCCCATCAGCCTTTCCTGACAAAACAAAACGCAGAGATTGCAATTTGAGCATAGCGTGTGGACAGTGAGAGGGAACCACCAAAGCCTCGTGAGAACATGTACTTGTGAACCGTCTCTGAACCCCAAACTCTTAAGTTTACTAGGAATCTGATTACAAATGGATGAACCCAGGCTTTATGTATTCTGATGATGTTTTTCATCAAAAGGATTTTTTTAATACATTTCCCTCCAAATATTATAAACAGTTGCAGCAAGAGTGATATGGTAGGCAAATTGAAGCAACATTTTTACCTCTCTATTTTTGTGCTGCCCGTGAAAATCCTCTATTCCGATCTTCATAATGCTTCTGTCAGTCTCCCTTTTTAGGTAAAAAAACCCCGTAGTTGCTGTGAGAAATAGGATGGGAAGAAGAGGTGTTGTCAAGATTCTTCCTAGCACAGAAGGTACATTCTTTGCTCTGATATTTGTATTTGGAGTCATGATCCTTTGTAATTAATCTCTTCCTAATGGCTATCCAAAGGATAAATATACAGACACCAACGAATTAGCGCAGAAAAGTCACTCCCAAAGCATCCACAATATTCCTCAACATTAAGTTTAGCCTTCTTAATTTTCCATTATGGTACATGCAAGGAGCTTTTCCAGCTGCATTAGCCAAGCCCCAGAAAATTATTTCCATCCACCAGGATCAATTGAATAGCCAAAGCCCTCCGACCCACGAGCTTATGTGTCTTCCTAAGAGGCTCGGTTAACCAATTTATGCCATGGAAGGCTAGAGGGACAATCTCTCAAGCCAACACCTATACCTTCTTGGCATCTAGACTCCATCCTGTCCCACATCCTCCCAACTTCCAACATTAGTTCTGAAAGGCTTGAATTCCTCCCTAAGCCAGTTGGCCTAGAGGAAGGAAATCATGTACTCATCACCATGATACCAATGTCTTCTTGAGCCTCTCACTTGAAGAGTGGCTCAACAATTGGTAGAATTGACTTGGACAGCATTGGAGTCTGCCTGTCCAGATGAGTTGGTCACTGTTCACTGCTGTTGTACTTGATGAACCATTGCTAATCAAAGTGCTTGCAATTAATCAGTACGATTGGCATTCCAATTCAACGTATTATTTTCAAGCGATCTTCAGACTCCAAAGTCCTTCTGTCGCAGCATCTTGCCGAACATTTTCTACCATGCTGAGCTGAGGTGCTCAGATCTGGTTTTACGATAAGAAGCCCAGCTCCATCAACTCCTTTGAAAAACTCAATCTAATATTTTTGGCACATTGTCCAAGCAGTTGGCAGGCCATCAGACTCCTTCATTTAACAAGCATTCGTCAGCAACTCGATGATCTCTTCACAACCTCATAATGTGCTTCAGCAACGAGCCCAGGAAATCTGAACCTCATCAGCGAGTTTCTCTATACAACGTTCACCGGAATGGTTTCCTTTGGTCGCTTCTATACAACACTCATGGATAAACCACTACAATGTTGTACAAGACGAATGACCTCAGACAACTCTAGCTACTTAATAATCCTTGGCCTTCCATGACCCTTTGTCCCACCTAATAGCCTGGCCTCAGCGGAGGCCTATCTATAAACGAACTTTTTCATCACGGTTGATCAATTGACACGACAACCACTGCCTATGGTATCGACCTAACATCAGCTTTTCATATAGCTCAACTGTCTTTAGATTTTGATACAATTCCCTTTCACACACACATATATATATATATGGAAATATCGGTATTGGTATCAGTTATGACAGTATCACCATTGGCCTTATCGGGCAATACGTACTAACATCATCCTTATTAGATGCAATTTTTTTTAACTACATCAAAATTGAGATAAATACTAAAATTTATCCAAATTTAATCATATTTTGTATATTTCAAGAATTTTAGGTAGTTTTTACTTATTAAATTAACATTTTAATATTAAATTATAAAAAATAATTTAAAAAATTCGTTAAAAAATAAAACAATTCATCATTCAATTTGAAAACATTGCAAATTAAGCTTTTATATCATAGATCCATGAGTTACATTTATAAACCTGAGTAGATCTTAAAATTTTATCTCGGATATAATTTTTGGGTTTTCAAAGTAAGATTTAGATCTCATTTTGAGCCTAAAAATTTGTAATAAATTTGTTAGAAACATTGTATATAAGCAAATCAAGCAACAAACAGCAGGAAAATCATATCTAAAATAACAATTTTATCTTTTTTCATTCTCAAGTAATTTTGCGAATAATCTCAAATTTGTCATAAAATATGAGAAATTGGAATGTGAGAAATATTTGAAATTATAGGATTGAGGTGTTTGTTTGAGTAATTTGTATTTAATTTGAATAAGGAAAAAAGAATTGAGAAATTTTGAAGAGGAAGAGAAGAACTTTACCTTTGCTGGCAAGAGTGTATGCTTGCCCCTTTCTTTGGTGACTCGTGAGCTTCTGCCCACTGCTTTCTATGCTGAAAATGAGGGAAGACAAAGACACCTTTTAACAATTGAGGATGTGAACTGTGGAGCCTTTTATAAAAAATTGGCCAGATATACCGATCGTATCGGCCGTATCAACCGATGTAGGCTGACACCATTGATATATCGTGATATGCCACCGATAGGGCGACATATCACGATATTATCTCGGTATTGGTACCGTCCGATACTGAGATATATCGGTGTATCGGCCAATATTTTCAACCATGTTTCCATATGAATGGCATCAGCATAAAAGCTGTCTAGCATCCTCACTGCCTCTGGCTGCTCATGCACCACCATCATTGTATCGGTGTCAGACTAACTTCTACAGGTTCCAGCCACATGTAAATATCATAGAACCTCTCAACTTGGCCACCAACTTGTCTTCCTCTGTATTTCTGAACAAGTAAGCCAACAAAGGTAAGATGAGAAAACCATCTGTTTTGGCCCATATGCCTATTATCACTTAGGCTAAGCTTCTTAACCATGCCTCTTTATACTTATGTTTTCAAGATTTGAACCTGATCTCCATCCAACAAGGTTGTACCAAGATTGAGATGGTCAAAGCATGGATTCCAGATGAAACAATTTCTGCTGGAAAATGGATTCCAGATGAAACAATTTCTGCTAGAAAATGGATTCCAGATTAAGATCTATTTTAGTACTAATTATATTTTCATCTAATTGATCATATCCCCATGCCAGTCATGAACATGTGAGGTAAAAAACCTCTAAAATAGACCTTGATGCATACCTTGAAACGAACTTGACCCGAGAGATTCTTAGATGGGCTTTACATTGGATAATCTGAATCTTGCACACCACAAATACAAATAAAACTTCACAAGGTGGTGATATATCTCCGAATTACCCTCCGATGCTTAAGTCAGTATCATACTAGCCAAAGTAGAATATAAAAGGGTTGAAGAATAACTATCTCTTTGTTGAGAAAATGACGGACTTGGGTGAGAAGAAAAGTGTAGGGATTCCGGAGGACAAGTTTTGTGCCCTAAAGTGGTCTTTGAAGAACAACAAGGGTGTGGTTGTCGAATACTCTTTATAGGGAATAACTTTCTCTCAGGTTAAGTATCTCGAACCCAACTCAATGTGTTTCTCTCTTAAGGAGAGGAAGGTAAGAGAATGAGAATGTGAGAAGTCTTCTGCCATAGGATCTTTTCCTCGAAGTGCTAGGAATGCACAACCAATTTTGGACTTGGGCACTTTTTGGCTCTTTTTGGACTTCTCAGCCTGATTGTACTTGGCGAATTCTGGCAGGGGGGCTTGTATTTATAGATGCTCTAAGTCTATCCTGGAAATCGGCTAAGTAAGCATACTAGAGTGGGATTATGGTATTGAAGACAATTTTCCTAACTGGTGAAACTTGGCCTTCATATCTTGATCTGCTAACACCATGCTTCCTTGATTTTTGGGGCCTAATTGTCACTATAATGATTGTGGGCTTAGTGGAAAGACTAAAACTTCTGAAATAGTAGTTCCCTTGATAGCATAGTGCTCCAGTTATTAGGACATAGTGCTCCAGTTATTAGGACACCACGTTTGCAGATAATATCTTAGTGGACCATTTCTACCCTTATAACAATCTGATACTTGGCCACCTCAGACACCTTGGCCATCTAGGACATATTGGAGCCATTTTAGGATTTTGGTGGAGCCATACTTCGATGACGATGGAGTCATATTACTGGTGCCTTGGTGTGACAGGTTTGTCTGAAAACTCGCCACAATAGGATGCCAGTGGAGCCACAATAGTATGCCAGTGGAGACATACTAGGATGTTGCTGGAGTCATACTAGGCACCTTGGTTTGCCACCTTAGTCTGACAGCTAATGACACTCGACACTGACGTCTTGGACAATAATAGGATGCTGGAAGAGGTATACTACGAGGCCGGTGATTCATACTAAGTCCCTGGTCCAGCACCTTGGTTTTAATAGTTTGTACATCTCGAACATGATAGGATGTTGGTGGAATTTTATAAGGATGCCAGGGGAGTCATACCAGGGCCGTTTGGTCTTGCCGCCATGGCCTGGGTTGCCTTGGACACATTAGAACCCTAGGCACCCCAGCACTCTAACATCTCAGGCTCACTGACAATTTGACTCTCTGACAATGTGATAAGGCCTTCTGACAATCTGTCCTTTTAATAAATGTGTTTCTGATAATTCAGACTTGACATATTGGGCCTCATCTGACAGTGTGGACCTTCTGAATGATTTTCTGACAACCCTGGCCTTTGACACTTCTGACTCCGATATTTGGGTCCTGATTTGATTGCTTTTTGTTGCTAGACCCATCAGACCGTTATTTTATATTTTTGTAATTTGGAGGTTTTTTATGTTGCTTGTACTATCATAAAACTACAAAAGTGATTAATTTGGCTTGAAGTATTACATGTGAAATATGTACTACAACTAAATTTGGGAAACTAAGAATAAATTTTGAAAGAAATGAAAATTAAGAATAATTTTGATATTTTGTTTCTCAATCTCTTCCTTACAGATTTTTAAAAAGTTTTTCACCACCTTTTCTATTTTCCTTTAGTAACTGAACAAAATGAGAACCATAGTAAAGATGTGCTCATAGTGTCAATTTCATCTGTACATGGTTTTAGGTATGTATGTATGTGTCTTTATATATATATATATCTCACCAATAATATCTGTAATATTATATATATGATGCATTCGATTTTGTAACTAGTGCTGTAAAGCTTCTGGTTGAGTAATAATTTGAGAAAGTGCTTAGATATAATAATTTATGATAAAAGCAAGGCACGTAGTTGTAAATAATTTTGATATATTTAAGAAAATATGATAATTTCATCACTGTAGACAATTTGTAGGCGGATATTGATTTTTTTATTTTTTTATTTTTTGAGGGTGCAGATTGAATGCCATGAGGCTTGCAGAGAAGGAAAAGGAGGAAAAAGTGCTTTTGAGACAGATCATTGAGGAGGCTGATGAATTTAAGAGAGAGTTCTATAGGAAGCGCCTGATTGCTATCGAGAATAGGAAAGCATCCAATAGGGAAAAGGAGAAGGTATAATACAAAATTTGAAGTCAACTTAGGAATGTTTTTCTGTTGTTGGTAATTATCTGGTAATATTCCTGTATTTATGGCATCTCTCTTACAACCTGTCCATCTCTCTGCTTGTTAGATGACATAATTTGTTCCCTCCCCAAACTTATAATTTCTGTTCAAATAATCATTTTTGTGAAGAAGAACTTTTCAACTTCACTAATCTCTGTATTGTAGAGCATATTGGCTAAACCTGTAAAAGAAGTTCACACCAGGATAAGAGGCAGACCTTGCCGTATTAGAAATTCAATGTGTGGTCTCTTCTACATTATCTCCGGGCCATGAGGGATGAGCTTTATTTTTTGCAATTATTTTAAAGAAAATGTTGTCCTTGAAATGGATTTCTTTTGTGGAAACTAGTCCTCATCTGGCCATACGTATGTTGTATTGGAGTTATAGTTAATACTTGCATGAAACATGTCCAAGTTGATTAAATTGAAAATCATGTTTGTGCACATGCTTATAGTGAGGTGTCTTAACAAAAATCATGTTTGTGGACATGCTTATGGTGAGGTGTCTGACAAGTACATCGCTTTTGATTGTTGGTTTATCCCCCAATTAAGAAACTTTAATAAAATTTCAATAGCTAATGTTTGAGCTAATATCATCAATGTGTAGTAGACTCTATTTGATTTCTTTTTGAAGTGGAAAGTGGGTAGTGATATGATGGCTACTGTGTTATCTTATCTAGATTGTTTGCGGGCACAGCCTTGTATTTGTTAAGATTTGTTATTTCATGACATCTGTGGGGTTAAGGGACTTGTTGATCTGGAGTCCTGCTAAGGTCCTTCCAAATTTTAAGGCTTGTGAACAATAATTAGGATTAGAAGTTGGATGATTAGTGAAAATTATATCAAGTGATTTAAATAACTATTCAATATTCACAATTCATCTATCGAACTTTTAATCAAGACTATAGGATTCACAGAGAGTCTAAAAATTTAGGAGAACCATAACAGCTTCGGTTAATCAGTGGCTAATCTGCTGCTGTTATATTTAAGATGATGGATTAAGGCTGGTCAATTTAGAACTGTTGTATTGATGTTAATTGTGCCTACGTTTTGATTTTGCATTCTTTCTCATTTAGCTAATTCACAGTCGAAGCCTCTGACCATTGTAGCCAGACTTAAGTTTGGTTTATCTTTGACTTTGTTGTTTGTAGCCAGACTTGAGTATGATACTCTTTTCTTTTTTCGAGTGGAATTGGTAATTCAAAGAGAGTAGTGTGATCATGGAGTTGTTTGTTGGTTCTGCCTTTCTATTTCCAGGAAAAATACTGTAGATATTTTGTTCTAGTACCAATTTATATTAGGCCAAATTGATAAGAGTATTGCATGACATTGAAATATGTTAAATTTAACAATTTTTTTTTTTTTTGCATAAGACAAAATTTTTACTAAGATAAAAGTTAAGAAAAAGTTTGAATAACATTGAGAAAAAAAGAAAAGTTCAGACTGTTTTTGGCATTTTTCACTCTCATAGCCAATTCAACAACGAAACTACTGGGTAGTCAACATTGAGATGATACTGTATATTCATGTTTCATAGCCAATTCCTTGGGTTTGTATACAGATAATTTTCTGATTCTTCTATTGAAGTCATTTGGACCTTAAGTTTGTGATCATCGAGCTGTAGATGAGTTTATGTCCAATAGAAGGGGAGATTGTGAGCCCAATTTCCCCTAGTGCTAACATTCCTGACCAATTAAATTATGTATTCCACAACAATAAGTTACTCATGATTATAATATAGTATAAGAGTTTTCTGCAAGTTTCATATGCATGTGATCTGGATTATGTGGAAATATATTTTACCTGATATATGGTGCATCTACTTAAAAAATTTGTGGACTTGGTGTATATCTTCCCGATGGATATTGGTGACACTCCTTATAACTAGTGTGTATAGCAGACCAGTGAGATTCAAAGCTTGCCTTAATATTATGAAAAATGGCTTCTTGGCACTTTACTAATAGAATAGAACACGAAATGAAGTATCGTCCGATGTATATCTGTGTTGAGTCCCCCGATACCCTATCGCGATATGTTGCCAATACTTTGAATATTGATCTATACACACTATAATTTGCCATAGATAATTTGTCCACTTGTTCCAATTTACGAAATTTTTATGCATTTGATGTGCGCGATACCAAAGTGATCACAAATATTACTGACACTGTTATTTTCCTTCGTATAAAGCTTAAAGGGTTGAGAAGCTGTTGTTTATTGCTTGTTGCTTGCTATTAGTCCTTCAATTCAATAAATGTGCTACTAGCTGTTTCGTCTAGAAACTCAAGAGTACCTCTGTATTAACAGAAATCATGTGAAATGAATGCTTTCTTCCTCACCCTCTCTAATTTTCTTTGTCACTGTCGCATATTTTATTTATTTTGTGCATGATTTTTTAGTCATGTTAGGATCCTTACATTTTTTTATCCCATCATATACTTCCAATGTTGAGGATTTGATCTTAATAATTTAGATGGTTATGATTATAACAGTATAGTAACATATGCCCAATCCGTCTTGTATAATATTAGTTGTCAAAGTTGACGTGATCAAATTCTCATTGTTGAGATTATGGAATGACTTTGTCGAGTCCCTAATTTCATGGGTGTCTTCTAAAATCCTGACATAAATTCTTTATGGCAGCAATTTATGGTGAGCCAGGAGAAATTCCATACTGAAGCTTATAAGAATTACTGGAAATCAATTTCAGAGCTTATACCACACGAAGTGCCAACGATAGAGAAAAGGGGGAAGAAGGAAAAAGAGAAGCAGCCTTCAATTGTAGTTATCCAGGGACCTAAGCCTGGTAAGCCAACTGAAATGTCGAGGATGCGTCATATACTGGTGAAGCTCAAGCACAACCCACCACCTCACATGAAGCCTGAAGTCAGAAAAGATGCTAAACCAGCACCGCCGCCACCTCCTCCTCCTACTTCCGCTGCTCCCGCAGAGGCTGCCGCTGCAACAACTACTTAAGAGACCAAAACAGCTAGCTTGATAATCAATAGTCTGCAACGATCATGAGGTGTGTATATATATGTATATATTAGTCGGTCAGTTTGTGCAGTCTGATTCTCATCGTATGGTCGATATTATTTATGTAATTGTCAAGGGCAGCCATGGCTTGACGATAGAGTTGTTTCTATGTGGTCTGGTGGTCACAAGTTTAAGCCGTAAAAATGGTTTAGATTCAATAGGCTCAAAGTTATCTGATCTTTTTCGGAATCTCACGCGTGATGGAATCTCACGCGGAATCTCACGCGTGATGTTATCTGATCTATCTTGAACCAGGTTTTGCCCCCCTTTTCTCTTCTCTTTTCGGTTTTTATTATTAATTTAATTTCAATGTCCATATTTTTAGCTTGTACCTATGTGAAGTGTCCTGTTGTCCATGTAAAATTCATCTCCAAGGCCCCAATAATATAAGATGATGTTAGTTGCAGCTTGCAGAACAACTTTCTGATTCAAGAAGTTGATCATTTTAGTCTTATTGGGTACAACCATGAAGTTTTTGCTTAGAGTGATGGGACGGGATGTTATTTCTTATTTTAGGCATATCCGATCATATGATATTTTATTTATTGATATATGCTAATAGGTTTATATACTAATTGTTGAATTGATGGATAAATAATTATCATATGGTATTTTAAGGGTGACTAAATAATATTTTTAAAATATTTTGCGTGTTCTTAAATACGATTTGGGATAAGAGGTTTAGTTTTGGTACTTTCAGAAATGGG
>JAODPA010066572.1:0-10872 GCA_025585075.1 Nepenthes mirabilis
AAATTTTTTTTAATTTTTTTTTAAGATGCATCTAAATCAATCAACTATAAATCTCCATTCTAGCATCACCATGCCACTTCGGCAACATCAAACCACTTTGGATCATCAAAACCACTCCGGCTTAAAGTGTACTCGGGCCCTGAGAGAAGATAAGGCACTCCGGATCCAAGGCCACTCTGGCCTCACCTCAATCATGGCCACTTCGGCCCTGAGAGAACATAAAGCACTTCGGATTCATCCCGCAAGGCCACTTTGGCCGATTAACGAACATAAAGCAGTCCGACCTCCAGGATGCCACAAGGCACTCCGATTTCATCAAACGCATGGCCACTCCGGCCTCAGCACACGCTAGGACACTCTGTCCTTTTAGTGTATAAAAGGCACTCCGGATTCTTCAACGCAAGGCCACTCCGGCCTGTTAGCGTATAAAAACACTCCGGCATCCAAGCATTTCAGTAACGCCGCAACAAAGAGAAACATCAGCCACTCCATTTGTCAAAAGGCAATCAAACGTTCGCATGTAAGATTGTACAAGGAATGCTCCATCTATTCAAAACCTGTCTGTCCTGCTCTGAAATGGCATTGTGAGAGACTTCCAGCTTCCCCCAGATTGCCGCAGAATTTGGGTAACCATTTGGGTTTCATTGAGTGCCCTTTATTTCTTAAACATATGATGGTTCCTCTCTTTCCAGATAAAATAAACAGAAGCAGCAAGGGTGAGACAAAAAGAGTACGCTTTGAGGTTTTTGCCCTTCCATTGTTTTGCAGCCCACAAGATGTTTGATTTCCAATTAGAGTGAGGCCAGCTATACCCTGCCTTTTGGCATATTTGACGCCAGACAGTTGAGGAAAAAGGGCAATCAAAGAAAAGGTGGTCTTGACAATCCCTTCCATTGGGACAGAGGATGCATGTGACAGGAATGCGAAGGTAATTGCCAATCCTATCGAGAGTGCTAAGCCTTTGACGGATAGCCAGCCAGAGAATAAAGGTATGAGCCGGGATGGACATGGGGCCCAGACAAGGCAAAACCACTCCACGCGCCTTTAGGCTCTCAAAAAATCCCATATGTAGATTTTGAAGAGAAGACCTCGCTACGATCTGCAGTCCATAATGCCACATCATTGCGAGCCGGATTAGGGAGATATGGAGGCATGTTATTCAAAATCTCAGCATCCTCCATATCGAACGGGTTTGGCCATTCCCAGACGTCGTTTCTGATAATTTCATTAACCTTAGCATCTAGTGGCAAACTAGTTATACACCTAATGCTCTCGTTAAATCTATCACAAAGCGGACCAAGTGGATGCCAAGAATCAAGCCATAGGAAGGTGTCGCCTCCGTTACGCTATTAGAGCGCCTTCCGAAAATCTTGGAGGATGCTGGCATGGCAATAGTGCTAAGGACCTTGACAATTGCCTCACTGAAGGAACAGCATCATCCTGGCAGCAGATGCACAATCAGCAGCACCACCAGTAGCTTCATCCATATCAGCAACCCTCCCGTGTATATTTTCCACCTTAGCAGAACAGATGGCCAGAATAGCCAACTAGCATCCTGGAGCACCAGTACCGCAACTCCAACAGCCATTCTTCACAGCTCAACATCCAAACCATCAGCATCCAAACCATCTTCTACAACTTTAGCACGCACCACGTGGGGGACAGCTAAATTAAGCAACCAAAAAAAATCAATTCCAGTAGCTTAATCTTCACAACCCCCAGCCATCAGCATGGCATGGTAACAGCCCTAACTCACAATTTTCGTGCCCCAGTTGCAGCAAAAACTTCTTTAGCAACCCACAGGTATCATCATGATCAACAAAATTGCCCTCTCAACGGCTTCTTACAGCAAAAGAGTTGTAGTATGCAGCCAGCCAGGATCAAGGTCAGCAGCAACTACATAAGCAGGCTGTTTGGTCTGCATCAGACTCTTCCTGTAGAACCATAAGGCATTCACCAAATACATAATCAGGAGAGACCACAGCCGAAACTCTCTCTCCCTATCCATTGTTTACTAGTAGTGAATCTTCTCCAGCAACAACAGCAAGATAGCATGGGCCACCAAAATGAGCCAACAAACTGCACAGGGCAGACATCCAACACCATTAGCGCATTGGCCTAGCCTCTTAACAAGGACAGGAGAACTTCGGCATTCTTAGGGGACTTATACAGCAGCTCCGGCCAATCTCTGATCAGACCAAGACTCACCCTCAGCCATCAGGAAATGGTACCACAGCAAACCATCCCTCAAAGATACCCAACTGCACCAAAACTCAAGGCAGCAGCACCAGAGCCCCATCCCCAACTCCAATTAAAAAAATCGGCAGCAGTGGCATCTCCCTACAAGACATACTACTACATGCCTCAAAAAACAGGCCAGGCACCAGCACCCACTACATTTTAACTCAGACCTACATACAAAACGAGCAGCAAAGCCATCCAAAGCTTCATAAAGCAATAGACCACATGACAGCAGCGCCAAAACAGACTATAGCTAGCCAAATCTTTTTTTTTTGTTTTTTTTTTGGTAAGTAATTAATTGTATTAAATTTAAACGATATGTACAAACAGCTATGTTCTTTACCAAGTATTTTGCCGACTTGGAAAAAGAAACATAGAAACCGGGAGTCCCCAGGACCATGACAAATGACATTAAAAACAAGAATACATTGACCAAAACATCATTGAGAACACAAATCTTGCTCAGTAATTGAATCGCACTCCGAAAACAGCAAGCACCGGAAAGCATAAGAAGAAGACAGTCCGGTCAGCTTATGAATGAGGATCACTCCAGTCAGCAATTGTACAAATAACGCTCCGGACTCAGCTACCATTCCACTCCGTCCAATAGAGAGCAGAATCCACTCCGTCCAATAGTGAGCAAAAAGCAGCTCAACCCTCTCCTATCATTGAGCAAAAAAAGACTAAACCATCCTTACAGAGAACAAGTGGCCACTTCGTCCATATAGTCAGACTTCGGACTTAATCAGCGAGTGTCCACTCCGACCTTTGGCGAACAAAAATCACTCTGGACAAGGGAGTCATCATCCGCTACTTATAGCAGCAACAGGCACGAAGGCCACTCCAGCCATATAAGCATACAAGAACACTCCGGATTCCAGATTCCTCTAACGCTTAGCCAAAAAATTTTTTTCAGGAAAAAACGATGAAAGAATTCGGGCAAAAACACTCCGGATAAAAGGACCAAAGAGCTCCGTCCTTTTGGAGCTCCGACCTTCAAGGAGTGCTCCATCCGAGAAGAGCATAAAGCATTCCGGCCTTTTAGTGAAGGAAAAACACTCCGGCCTTCAAGGAGTGCTCTGTCCTTAAAGAGCTCCAAAATTGACAAGACGAAAGGACATTCCGTCTTTAAAGATAAAGGCACTTCAGCCTTCAGGGATTTTTTTTTTTTTGGATAAAGGTCTCTGGAAAAGGAGACAATCGGACTAGATCAGAGCAAACCTGGCAAAAAACATCAGGAAGGATGAAACGCCAACTGAAACAAAACCATCCGGATTCCAGCAAATGCGAATGGATGAATTAACAAAACTTATGGAGGCCCTCCACTAGACCATCGAAATCGTTAAATTGATCTGACGGAAAAGTCGTGTTCCATTTCAACATGACTTTAAGAGAATCTAATATAATCAACCTCCGATCAGGAGATAAGGAGTCAATGTGAGGCTTAGAGGAATTGGCAATCACAAACAAGCGGAGGCCTTCAAAATAAGCACTCGAGGGACAATTCAGGAAATCCTCCTCCAATGGAAAGGAGGATCTAAATAAATTTTTTGTAACCTCAGACACATCAGACCAATATGAATCAATGAAATTAAACAAAACACTACGTTGATCCGTGGTGATGGATTTAAAGTGCAGCTGAGAAGCATTCTCTCCAAGTAAGCATCGGAGGGCATATTGCATAGGATCCTTGGCGATAACCTCAGTAGTCCATTCCTCGGAAGACTGAGAATTAGTATCATCGGGGTCACTCGCAATGTCCCTATTCTCACAAGCATTACAGCCGGGCACCTCTAAATGGGACTCATAAGGGCCA
The DNA here is from genome assembly GCA_025585075.1 of Nepenthes mirabilis. Classification (NCBI taxonomy): domain Eukaryota; kingdom Viridiplantae; phylum Streptophyta; class Magnoliopsida; order Caryophyllales; family Nepenthaceae; genus Nepenthes; species Nepenthes mirabilis. The sequence goes on from JAODPA010066572.1 coordinate 4,058, forward strand.
TTTGAATTAGAAAAGGAAGAATTAGAATCCACAACTACAGCAGGAAAACCACCTAGAGAGCATGTTTGGTCAACATGCTGGAGTTGCGGTCTGCTAACTTGAAAGTCCACAGCAGGCAGATTTAACTTGCATTCAGGTGGGACAGGCAGAGGTAACGACTGAACACCACAGGGAGAATCAAAGGGAGGGGCTCGAACTGTCTCAGGGGCATCAGCAGGAGGGAGAGGACTCACACCCACTGTCCCCTGGGAACTACATTCTAAATCCACTACCCCCAACTGCATACCCTTGTGAAGGCTCATTCCCACTGCATCAGAATTGCCAAGTTCAGAGTCTGGAACTGGCGACCGAATTCCAGGGCCAGTATCAACAGAATGAGAAACAGGGGCTGGGGCCGCCCCCAAATCATGAGCCAAAGACTTCCCAGCCACATAGGAACCAGGGCTCTCAACCACATTAATAACAGCATCCACACAGGCCGAAGGCTTTGGACGCCATTTAGGAGAAGCCCTCTTCCTGGGAGGCTTACCAGCATTGGGACGGGGCTTCATGTCCTTACATTCGGCTTCCTTATGGCCATATAGCAGATACCTACCACACTTATTTGGCTTCCAAGAGTATTCTACACCCACCTCTACAATGGAATTGGATGATTGCAGCTTAATTCTAGTAGGCGTGGCTGCATCCGCAGCAATCTCAACACATATCCGGGCTACGTCCAGCCTCTCCAATTTTGCAGTTCTGGGACAAAGGAGGATTGGCTTTCCAATTGAACTGGCAATCCAACCTAGTCCTAGAGGAGACCAGAGTTCAACCGGCACGTTGGAAAGCTTAATCCAAAGTGGGAAGGAATTATGCAAATCCTTACTCAACTTCATACCAGGAGTATAACGATATAGACGTAGGGCTTTACCTACGAGGACCCATGGACCTGCCATCAAACACTGCTCCATCTTTTCCGAAGAAGAAAACCGAAAGAAGAAGAAACCTTCATCGTTGGACGCGATGTGCTCCAGCCCAAAGCGGGACCAAAAAAGACGGGCAATGGAGGAAATCGCCCGAAAATGTGGAGGAGCGTCGAAGAAATAACCCACTAAGGATGTACCCCAAATTTGTCTGCCTTCGTCAACAACCTCAGGGGGAGGAGAAATACAAGCAGCTTCGCCATCCACGTTTAGTAGAGGGAAATATTTGAGTGAAGAGGACGAGGGAAATCCACCATTTCGAACAATATCTGACCAGGAAGAGCGAAACTCGCTCGACACTAACTCGGGGCAGGAAGAACAGAGTCCGTTCTTAGCAGGAGAGGACAAGGTATCAGGAGAGTAGGCATCAGGTTTCAGAAGGAAAACTGATGCGGGCGAAGTCTTCTAGGGGGAACCAGGAAGAGGACCCAGGAGACCGGCCATGGCTGGCTCCGGCGCCGCCAGATTCCAAAATTGGCAAAAACGAAGATTTCAAATTTCAATTTTGAAATTTGGCGTTTCTAAGAATAGAGCTCTCTGGCCGCCGCCGCCGCCGCCGGCCATGGCCGGTCTCATGGAGGCCCCCAGCTGCCTTTCCTAGGACTCGGCCTCCGTTTTCCCACCTCCTTTTCCTTCGTCGACCTCCGACTCAAAATCCCTAGACCTATTTTCTCCAGTTTTCCCACAGCTGAAGAAGAATGGCGATTCCTGCTGTCCAACCCTAGATGCTACCTTCTTGTCTCTTTCAAAACCCAAGAATGACTTGGTGAATGAAGCCCCTCCTCCTCCTTCTTGGGCTAATGTCATCTAGAAGGATTCGGATGATATGTGTTCAGAACAGACATACTACCCCTCCCCCCCAGGCGCTCAATGGTGAATCGACCACCATTTCCCCCCCCCACCTGATGTAATCGACCAAGGCCACCTTTTCTGGGGTTTCACCTTGGTTGGACACTTTCTCGACTCCCACCCTCATTTCCTGGCTATCAAAGCCATAGCCAGGAAATTGTGGGCTCATTTCGGAATCAAGCATGTTGCTGGTAACGAAGCCGGTTTCTTCTTCTTCTGCTTCTTATCCCAGGAGATGATGGAGAAATGCCTCCGTTTTGGCCCTTGGTTGTTCTCAGGGAAAGCAAATTTCCTCAAACGCTGGGCACTAGGTAGGCCGTTGGCAAAGGATGAACATAAGCGGTATCCAATCTGAATTAAGCTATCTAATCTCCCGATTCAATTCTGGACTCCTACTAGGCTCAGCTGGATTGTAAGTGCCATCGGGGTTCCTTTGCAACTTGATTCTAGAACTGTGCGTATGGAAAATGTATCATATGCTAAGATTTGCGTTGAAGTTGGCGTGGACGACCCCTTCCCCAACAGCATTGCCATTCAACAAAATCCTAAGTCTGATTCCATCTCACTGGTTAATGTGGAGTATTATTGGAAGCCGATTCGGTGTGGGCGTTGCCACCTCATTGGCCATGCTGAAGCCAATTGTCGTTCCAAGAGTGTAAGCCTTCGATCTGGTTTTTCTGCCCCTGCTGACCAAGGGACTTCTAGCCATTCAGCCCTAGTTGACCATCAGCTTGATGAAATTGAGTCCTGTGTGGTTATTGATTCCTTAGATCCTAAGGAGACTCTTCAACACCCAACCTGTTGGGACAAAAGGGTCGGTCGGACACAGTGATACACCGTCACACCACGCCACCCACAGTGTAAGAAAAAGGACAGAAGAAGCACACAAGCGTTTTACGTGGAAACCCTTATGAACCAAGGGAAAACCACGGGAGTAGAGTCGACAGCAAATCCACTATGTGAAAATGGGTTACAAACCTCCAAGATGGAGTATCCGCTACACACTCAAGAACAACAAAGAAAAACCTTATCGGAGTAAACGGGAAACACTCTCCACTCTTTCACTCTCTGTTTTTCTTCCTTCTCCTTCTCACTGGTGGTACACTCCTCTCTTGTTCCTTCACTCATGGATTTTCTTTCTTTTTCTCTCACTCAGCTCCTCACGCACTGTGTCACCCACCTCTCGTAGCTTAGCCAGCATGCGTATATATGTAGGATCTACCGTACCAGAACAAAGGCAATATTCCATACAAGGATAGGATCCTTCCTTTCCAACAATAGGAATATGCCCTGCCAAAATCGGCTCCCGCATATCTTCCTGAGATCACGTGTCTCCAGAGGATCTTCTGAGCTTCCACCCAATTTCCAAACTGGAAATCCATTCTTGCCAAAAACAGGCATTCCTGCCAAAATGCATTCCCGCATTTTCTACTCCGAAAATGCTCTCCGGAAATCCTCTCCCGATTTCCTTTTTAGCCTTATCCGGTCAACCTTCCATTGACCGGATCCGGTCAACCTTCCGTTGACCGTCCTCAACAGCCATCCGGCCAACCTCCCTGTTGGCCGTCTTCTGCTACCATCCGGTCAACCTTTCCCGTTGACTGTCTTCGCTGCCATCCGGTTAACATTTCCCGTTGACCGGATTTTGCCTTCCAGCCGGTCAACTTCCTGTTGACTGGATTTGTCTTCCAGCTGGTCAACGGATGTTGACCGGCTAATGTTCTCCGAATTTTCAGTAAATGAATTCCATCATTTGCTCTTCGAAAATCCTCCGATGACGAACCGATTTGTTGAATCATCCACAAGGGAGTGATTTACCCCGACACAACCCTCATTGGAGAGGCTTCCTCTAAGAGCTCTTTGGTTTCGTCTGAGGTGAAGGAAGTGGCTAACAATGATGTTTTGGTGGAGCGCCGTTCCTCGGGGAACGTGATGGTTTCCCATCCTCCTCTTTGTGAGGCGATTTCGGTTGTTAAAGATCCATGTAATTGCCCATGTGCTGGGGAAGCTCTGGTCTTCCATGTTCCTTCTGGTGGTGAGGTGTCCGAGCATGTGGACCCTGCTGAGGATGGATCCTAGCTGCCGCCCCAACCTCCTTTGTCTAAAGTTGGGGTTTCTGAACAGGGCTCCTTCCATCAATCTGCCAAAGAACCCGTGCCTCCCTTTTCTTTCGCAGAGATTGTAATGAGGGGTCTCAACCATCCTGTTTTGCCTAGAAGTTGTGTCCACCTCCTACCAATCACTGATGAAGATCGAGTTGGTGCTCTTGGACAATTTCCTCAGACCCCTGATGATTGTGTGGATGGCCTGTTTGATTACTCCTTGGCTGGACCTAACGATGAGCACCTCATAGATACTGGCCTCGATTTTGATATAGAGAGTGAGCAAACCCCAAGTCCTATCTCCCGGCTGACTAAAAAATATGGCCTGGTCTCATCAAAACATGTGGGGGCTGCCCCTACTAGCCCCAAGGATCTCTCTGCTGAGGTTTGTGTGGGTCGGGCACTTGACTATTCCAAAGAGAAATTTCTAAGCGTCAATGAGGCGATTGCCATGGACTGTGAGTCTTGGAAGCCATCCAAATCCTGAAGAAAGAAAAAATCCAAAAAACCCACGACTTCACCTAGCTCCTAGGTTTTTTTTTTGGGTGATGGGGATTAGCCATCACGACTTCACGACTTGGGCCGGGATATGGAATGGGCCCCACACCAATGGAGCCCAGCTAACCTTTGGTTTGGGAGGATGGATGAGGGTGTACGCTGATCTAGTCGAGAAATATCCCTGAGCATTCCCAACCTAGATCAGTGAGTCTTTTTGATTGATGCGAGGGGGTGAGGGGGCATGTGATCCACAAGACGGGAGATCTCCATATCGTAAGGGTTAGGCCAAGCCCAATGATCATTTCTAATAATAGCAGAAACTTTAACATCCCAAGATAGACCTGATACCAACCGGGTCTGATCCGAGCTGACATCACTCAAAGGGCCCAGAGGGTGCCAATTATCGTGTCAAAGGAAGGTATCTGAGCCATCCCCAATATTCTTAATAGAGTGGGAGTGCATAAAGGGGTAGAGTTTCATAATCTTCCGCCAGCCCTAGGAGGCGAAATCCAGGACTTTAAGAGTCCAAATGCAGCGGTCTTTGATTCTATTAATGTGAATCTAAGACAACCATGCCGACTTAGGGTCTTTAGATATGATGTGCCAAAGAAGCTTACAAATGAGAGCTTTATTCTGAGCCATCAGATTCTTAATGTCCAAACCACCTTCAGACTTAGGGTAGTAAATATCGTCCTAAGCTACCTTTGCAATAGCCCTACCGCTAGATGCGCCATTCCATAGAAATCGGCGTAAGAGGCTATCAATTGCATTGAAAGTTAACTTGGTGAGAATAAAAATAGAGGCCCAATAAAGGAGAATGGATGATAGAATGGAGGCGACTAGTTGCAACTGCCCACCAAAAGAGAGCCACCTATTTTTCCAAGATGTGATCCTTTTGGTAATTCTATCCGTGAGTGATTTGCAATCAGCTGCAGAGAGTCTAGACGTGATCAGAGGGACTTCCAAGTACCTTATGGGAAGTTTGCCCTCTTTGAACCCCTTAATACCAGCAATGTGCTGGTAAAGGGACTTGTCTTTTGAGCATATGAAAATTTCACTCTTATCCATGTTAGCCGAGAGGCCCGAAATGAAGTGGAATTCTTCAAGACAGTCCTTAAGGATCTGAGTGGAGTGGGAATCCGCATGGGAGAAGAGGAGGAGGTCATCAGCAAAGGCAAACATGACAGTTTGAGTCTCTGCACATTTGTAATGAAATTTGAACTTATCATCTCGTCTAGCCTTGAGCTCAATACTGCCATTTAGGACATCCATAACAAGGACAAATAAATATTGAGAGATAGGATCACCTTGGCGGAGCCCTTTACCTCCTTTGAAAAAACTGACCGCTTCTCCATTAATATTGTGGGAGTATAATGGTGTAGTTATGCACTGACTATTCCAATTGATCATTTGTGGGGGAAAATTCATGAGGGTCAGCATGTGAATGATGAAGTCCCAATGTACGGAGTCGTACGCTTTTATCAGGTCAACTTTCATAGTACAAAACCTCTCCAGGAGTGTGGCTAGCCAGAGAGAGGTGCTCCTCCTTCTCTCTAGATTTCAAATTTTGATTTTGAATCTCGGCGGGCACCGTCATCCTCGTTGATTGCCGCATTGGGTGCCGGGCGGCATTGGAGCCTACCATGGCTGGATTCCTGGCTGCTCTGCCCGGCCCCCCCTCCGGTGTTTCGTCTCCATCTTCCTGAATCCCTACGCTGGTTGGGTCGTTCTCGGTGAACCCGGAATCTTTCGGCGCCGGTTCGATTCTTTCTCTGAGGGCTTGATGCCTTCTCTGTTTCCCTCTATCTTCTTCTCGATTCGCCATTAGGTGCGTACCCGATATTGACACCGCTGATTGTGGTCGTCTTGTCGAAGTTTATCTTCGTTCTCCTCGCTAAATCTGATAGAGAGGTCGGGTCCTGCAGACGACCCGTTTCTTTGTTTGATGGAGGCGTTTCTGACTTGGTGACTGGTGCTAGGGTAGGATTTGGGAGGTCGGCTCCTGTATGTCTTCATTTGTGAAGTCGTTCCTTCCTTGGTGCCTTGTGCTAGGGCAGGAGCTGCTGAGGGTTTTTGCAGTCGACTTTCTCCATTCAGACGCGACTGTTCCAGAGAGAAGCTAGTGATTCTCTCTATGTTGTCTTTTTCAAATTTCAAATTTCATTTTCAAGTTGCATTTGTTCTCTCCGCTGGGTTGTGACATCGATGGTGCTCTTCGCTGAATCAGTTTTTGGCTAACTCTGCCATTCCTGCTGTTCCACTGATCCTTTGCTGGAAAAGTGGTTTGTTGTAGCATTGTTCTGCCTACTATTATGGCCTGTAAATGCTGAAATTTCTAGGTCTTTCTTCCCCTGGCTGGAGGAGTGTGCTGGTGCTGCCTGAGCCATCAATGGCTGCCTGG
>JAODPA010066573.1:0-10871 GCA_025585075.1 Nepenthes mirabilis
GCATACTCATAACATCTATTATATCTCTTGTTCGTGATATCCATAATGTCATATTATTTTAATCGACATTTACCATTGAATAAATAATAAGTATCAAAAACATATAGACTATATTACTATTTTATAAATTTTCATCTGCTTATGTGACGGAACGGGTATTTTTTTTATTTTTTATTTTTTATTTTTTGACTCCGTCATTCCGAACGAAAATGGGAACCCGAACTAAACCAATTATGTGCAACACAGGATCACAGATGCCATCTAGGACCCATATACTTTTAACCATAAGAAATATAGCGGAAGTTACTCTAACATTTTGCGGAAACATTCATATTCATTCCCAAGTATTTATTTTCGGATACACAATAAAAACGTCTAGCTATAAGAGTTCATGAATCATAAACAAATCATTACAATAATATTCTCCAAAATAAGCTTTCGAGTCTTTAATAATTCTTCAGACAAGCTCTAATAACTCTAACTCATCAGGCACAAGCTCTAAAGTCTCATCTGAGGGGGAGAAAATATAAAATAGTGAGTCGAGACCCAATAAGGTATATGCAGATATATAGCAAAATATGTATGCAGAACATATCTCAGTAAAATAGATCCTATTGTACATAAAGTTACAATTGCCATAAGGAAGTGATTCATACAAAGACGTATCCAGAACTTGTTAGAAAATATAAAAGGTCTTCGAAAATTCAAAATCAATGCACTCATATTTCAGAAAGCAGAAGTCGGTCTTACTTCTATATTTTACAGAAATCTCATTTTTATCAGCAAAGGACCTACCAGTAGACCCTACTGGCGAAGGGGGCGAATAATCGAGGATAGATTGTGTACATCTCCCCACAATCAACGACATTAAACAGAACAGAACGGATGATCCCACCTCATGAGATCCTTTCCCAATCCAAGGGGGTGCTGGCCAGAACAAAACAGAATCTACCATCCACATTATAACGCCTCGAGGAGAAGCGGATTATAAATAACTCCATAGACAAAGTTATTCTCGATTACCACTATAACGTTCTAAGGTATGCCGGAAAATCTAACCTGACTGCATATCAGTCTTGGGTCCAAAATAATAGAAACAGAAATACTTCCTTCTTATTGCTTACTGAAAGCCATTTTCAATCAGAAACATTATAATTTACCCTTTAGAAATTATGTACAGCATATCTTAAGGCAGGTTCTAAAATCATATACTTCAAACCGATTTCAAATCATAGAATTTCATTCAAAAATCATATACTTAAAGCCGTTTTCAAAATACACTTGAGACCGGTTTCGATTTCATAGCATAAAATATACTTGGGGCCGGTTTAGATTTTTATCAAGGAAGGGCCGGAGCTCTTTTCTCAAAAGCCGGAGTACTTTTTCAACAAAAGTAGGAGTTCTTTTTAACAAAAGTCGGAGTTCAAAAGCCGGAGTACTTTATCAACAAAGCCGAAATTCTTTTTAACAAAAGCCAGAGTCAAAAGTTGGAATAATTTATCAACAAAAGCCGGAGTTCTTTTTGACAGTGGCCGGAGTTTATTTTAACAAAAGTCGGAGTTCAAAAGTCGGAATTCTTTTTCTCAAAAAGTCGGAGTTTCTTTTCTCTCAAAAAATCGGAGTTCGAAAAGCCGGAGTTCAATTACAAATGCTGAGTTCATTTAATATGTAGGAAACCGAATTCATTTTACATATAGGAAACCGAGTTTAATTTTCATGTGGCCAAGTTTATTTTACAATGCAAAAGGTCGATATTCAATACAGAAAGTATGAACTTTAAAACAGAGTATACGTGCAGTAAAGTATGAACTTCAAAATAGAGTACACTTGCAATATTCTTAAAGTATGAGCTTAAAAGCAGCGTCCGAAATAACTTGCAATATTCTTAAAGCTTGAACTTAAAAGTAGCGTCCAAAGTAACTTGCAATATTCTTAAAATATGAACTTAAAAACAGCGTCTGAAGTAACTTGTAATATTCTTAAAGTATAAACTTAAAAGTAGCGTCCGAAATAACTTGCAATATTCTTAAAGTATGAACTTAAAAACAGCGTTCGAAGTAACTTACAATATTCTTAAAGTATGAACTTAAAAGTAGCGTTTGAAATAACTTGCAATATTCTTAAAGCATGAATTTAAAAGTAGCGTTCGAAGTAACTTGCAATATTCTTAAAGTATGAACTTAAAAGTAGTGTCCGAAGTAACTTGCAGTAAAACATGAACTTCAAACAGAGCATAAATTTTAAAACAGAGTACACTTGCAGTATTCTTAAAAATAGAACTTAAAGAATAGCGTACGAGGTACACTTGCCTGACAGTCAATCGTCCAATATTACCATCTGAAGTTTTTCTCTCATCCACTTCTTCATTACTGTTTGCATTTGCCTTTGCTACATTCAACTGACCGACGTTGGGTTTTGTAGAGGAGGGGTTTGGTAGGGTAAGTCACTTACTCCCGTACTTGTTTGTAGACAGTAGGTGGGAATAACTAGATTAATTTACCTACTCCATTGGGTCGCCGTCTAGTTATAATCTAACTGAACAAGAAATTTTACTTTTATCATTAGTTACCATTTATTTAATTTAGGCCAACCGCACCATTTTCATGCCAGCGGCCCACTCCGCTGCTGGCCAACCTTGTTGGGCCGTTTGTGATTCTGAAGGGCCGAGTTTCATTTCACATGGCCGAGTTCAAATGCAGTGCCGGTTCCAATTTTTATTTTGGAATATCGATCAACTTAGTGTACATTCCGGTCAACATTTTAAGCCATTAGATTTTGGGGTCTCACACTTCTCCCCCACTTAAAAAAATTTCATCCTCAAAATTAGCAAAGTACCCCATTTTATTTCACGTTGAACCTCAATATTTAGCATTTTCTTTGGACACACTGGTTCATCACTCTTCCGCCGCGCGCCCTGATCGAACTGTTAACTTTAGCTTAATCAATTTTACCTTACCACTACTATTACAACCTGAAATTTTGATTGTTTTTCCATACTCAACTAAAATCTCAACATAAAATTCAAGGTACACTTAGACCTAAGAAGCAGGATACTTTACATTTTCTTCATTTTCACGTCATATTCCCTTTTGAACATCCAAGCCTTGACTTAGATTGATTATACCACATAAATATCTCTCACAGATCCTCAATTCATAACAGAATAAGAAATCTTAACTATCACAGTCTCTACGGATTTGCTTTAGTCTTAGACCATTACTCAAGACCTCGAGATCCTAACTCTTAACAGTCTCAAAATCTCAAAGTCCATATACCGAAGGAAACAACTTTTCTCAAACCCTCAACCCGTGGAAAGATCAAAACTGTAAATTATACAGTCACCACTGGTTCAATGTGGCTTCAGATTCCATTGTCCAATTCATTACCTCTACACTTAACAATTTTAAGACCTTGTCGGCATGTGAATCGACACATTATTTGAAATTAACCTGGGGGTATCATTTGATCGTCATTTAAGTGGAGACATTCCATTACTGATTCCAAGTAATTTTGATAAGGGATTCCTTTCCTAATTGACCCAAGAGTATTAATCCTCAACAATTTAGGGAAGTTCATCCTCATAATTTTTAAAATTATTAGATCAAAATTATTTTTCAAGTGATTCTTCGCACATCCATTTGGAGACTTCTGACATTGACTATTGATCTTAGTATTGAGATCCATTTCTAACCTTAAATTTCCTTCAAGGGGTCATTCTTAAGTCCTCAGAGGTCTTATCACAAAATTCTAATTACAGGTGGAGCAATCCCGTCCTACGGACGTCTCCCCCACTTTGATGATTACTTATTAATACAGACTAACAAAATTTCAAACTTTCTTATAAACTCGTCATCTATGCTAACTTACCTAATCATTGATAAGTCCTATTATCATATGGTTCTACGACTCCATTAATAGTGTCTAGTCAATACCTTTTTAATCCCTTAGAGACCAATGTCAAATTTAATTTTCTTTAAACCACTTCATTAAAACAGATTAGCTTGGTCATACCTACGTTTCTTAAAACCTTCAAATTCTTAAATGGTCATCTATTAACCTTAAAAAGGGAAATCCTAATTCTAATTAGGTTGAACGCCTTTAACTCACTTAACCTTGCCTCTTACTCAGAATTTCATAACCTCATGACAGGGTACTGCATCTTTTGCCGACGTCCTTGAATATTAGTTCATTTCTCAAAAATCATCCCTAAACCATCAGTTCTTACTTATTTGCTATACCGACCAAATAAATCAAGTATTTTCGTCTGTGCTACAGTTTCTAAATCTCATAAAATCCATAAAGTATACATATGTCTATACAATCAGGAAACAAACCAAAATTTCGTGATTAAGAGAATACGTTCCTCTGCCTTCGGGGTGTCTCTGGGCCCTGCACTGTCGCCGTAATACTCAAACTTCTTTTCTTTTGACCTTTTAGTAACGGGCAATCTTTTATTAAGTGACCTAATTTTTTACAATTATAGTACGCTCACATTGCTTTATAATAAGTTTTTTCATGTGCTTCTTCCTACAATATGCGCATTTAGCAGTTGATGTTGGTGAACTAGTCACCGACAAAACTTCGGCAATGCTCTTCCCCGCATCCACCATTTTTGCCTTCTTGGATGACTTAGGTGGTTCCACATGTGAGTTTCTACTAGGATCCGCCCAACTAGCAGCTCTTTCTATAAGAAATTTTTATGTCTCTAATTCTTCCTCGAGTACCGAGGCCCTATCTAGGATCTCAGTATAAGTCTGAAACTTCTGGATCACTAATTCATCTCTAATCTCATTATTTAACCCTTGTAGGAACTTTTTGGTCATCCTCGATTGATCCTTACTAATGAGAGGTACATGATGAGACAATTCGATGAACCTCGCGCCATACTTTGCTACGGTGTGACTTCTTTGCCTAAATTCGATAAATGCTCCTTCCCTCCAATTCTGAAGGTTATCGGGAATATGTTCTTCCCAGAAAGCCTCCTCAAATGTCTCCCAAGAAATTTCCTTATCTAACCATCCCATTGCTCTTTTCTTTTTAGCCCACTGACCATCGGCATCTTCTTCTAATTTATAAGTTGCAAAGGTAACTCTTTTATTATCAAAGTATTGAATAACTGTAAATACTTTCATTAATCTCCTAATCCAATTTTCTGCCTTCAGCGGATCTGCTTCTCCTAAAAATTCAGGCACATATGCTCCCTTAAACCTCTCGTACATAGATGGAATCGGTTGTGGTGCAAGAAGCAGGGCCACATGACGCCGTTCCATCTTTTCTACAACATGTGTCACCCTTTCCAGCAAGGTCACATACTCAGCTTCTCGATCATGGGGGGTACTAGCGCTACCGTGGCCATATCTTCTTCTCCTTTTATTGGCCATCCTAAAATCAATACAGGTACAACATTGAAATCCCAAAAAGTCAGTCAGAGAAAAGGAAAATATCCATCAGCTTTGTGAAATTCAAACTTAGCCTAGGAGTCCACTTCTTAAGAGTTTTAATCACCTTAGTTACCCAAACTTAACCTTACGAAAATTTAGTAGAAAGATTTAAACCTATACTTTCTCCTTTCGATTGATCAATTCCTAAGGTATCTTATTTCTCTGATACCAATTGTGACGGAACGGGTATTTTTTTTATTTTTTATTTTTTTTGACTCCGTCATTCCGAACGGAAATAGGAACCCAAACTAAACCAATTATGTGCAACGCAGGATAACAGATGTCATTTAGGACCCATATACTTTTAACCATAAGAAATATAGCTGAAGTTACTCTAACATTTTGCGAAAACATTCATATTCATTCCCAAGTATTCATTTCCGGATACACAATAAAAAACGTCTAGCTATAAGAGTTCATAAATCATAAACAAGTCATTACAATAATATTCTCCAAAATAAGCTTCCGAGTCTTTAATAATTCTTCAGACAAGCTCTAATCACTCCAACTCGTCAGCCACAAGCTCTAAAGTCTCATCTGATGGGGGAAAACATAAAATAGTGAGTCGAGGCCCAACAATGTATATGCAGATATATAGCAAAACATGTATGCAGAACATATCTCAGTAAAATAGATCCTATTGTACATAAAGTTACAATTGCCATAAGGAAGTGATTCATACAAAGACGTATCCAGAACTTGTTAGAAAATATAAAAGGTCTTCGAAAATTCGAAATCAATGTACTCATATTTCAGAAAGTAGAAGTCGGTCTTACTTCTATATTTTACAGAAATCTCATCTTTATCAGTAAAGGACCCTACCAGTAGACCCTATTGGCGAAGGGGGCGAATAATCGAGGATAGATTGTGTACATCTCCCCACAATCAACGGCATTAAACAGAACAGAACGGATAATTCCACCTCACGAGATCCTTCCCCAATCCAAGGGGGTACCGGCCAGAACAGAACAGAATCTACCCTCCACATTATAACGCCTCGAGGAGAAGCGGACCATAAATAACTCTATAAAAAGAGTTATCCTCGATTACCAACATAACGTTCTAAGGTATGTCGGAGAACCTAACCTGACTGCATATCAGTCTTGGGTCTAAAATAATAGAAACAGAAATACTTCCCTCTTATTACTTACTGAAAGCCATTTTCAGTCAGAAACATCACAATTTACCATTTAGAAATTGTGTACACTATATCTTAAGGCCGGTTCTAAAATCATATATTTCAAACTGATTTCAAATCATAGAACTTAATTCAAAAATCATATACTTAAAGCAGTTTTCAAAATACACTTGAGGCCGGTTTTGATTTCATGGCATAAAATATACTTAGGGCCGGTTTAGATTTTTATCAAGGAAGGGCCAGAGCTCTTTTCTCAAAAGCTGGAGTTCATTTTCAATATAAAGTCGGAGTTCATTTCACATTAAGATCGGAGTTCATTTTAAGGCCAGAGTTCAAAAATCGGAGTACTTTATCAACAAAAGCTGGAGTTCTTTTTAACAAAAGTCGTAGTTCAAAAGCTGGAGTACTTTATCAACAAAAGCCGGAGTTCTCTTTTAACAAAAGCCGGAGTTCAAAAGCTAGAGTACTTTATCAGCAAAAGTCGGAATTCTTTTTTAACAAAAGCCGGAGTTCAAAAGCTGGAATACTTTATCAACAAAAGTCGGAATTCAAAAGCTGGAATACTTTATCAATAAAAGCCGGAGTTCTTTTTGAAAGTGGTCAGAGTTCATTTTAATAAAAGTTGGAGTTCAAAAGCCGAAGTTCTTTTTCTCAAAAAGTTAGAGTTTTTTTTTCTCAAAAAGTCGGAGTTTTTTTTCTCAAAATGTCAGAGTTCAGAAATCCGGAGTTCTTTTTCTCAAAAAGCCGGAGTTTCTTTTCTCTCAAAAAGTCGGAGTTCAAAAAGCCGAAGTTCAATTACAAATGTCGAGTTCATTTAATATGTAGGAAACCGAGTTCATTTTACATATAGGAAACCGAGTTTAATTTTCATGTGGCCAAGTTCATTTTACAATACAAAAGGTCGATATTTAATGCAGAAAGCATGAACTTTAAAACAGAGTATACGTGCAGTAAAGCATGAACTTCAAAATAGAGTACACTTGTAATATTCTTAAAGTATGAGCTTAAAAGTAGCGTCCGAAGTAATTTGCAATATTCTTAAAGCATGGACTTAAAAGCAGCATCCGAAGTAACTTACAATATTCTTAAAGCATGAATTTAAAAGCAGCGTCCGAAGTAACTTGCAATATTCTTAAAGCATGAACTTAAAAGTAGTGTCCGAAGTAACTTGCAATATTCTTAAAGCATGAACTTAAAAGCAGCGTCCGAAATAACTTGTAATATTTTTAAAGTATGAATTTAAAAGTAGCGTCCGAAGTAACTTGCAATATTCTTAAAGTATGAACTTAAAAGCAACGTTCGGAGTAACTTGCAATATTCTTAAAGCATGAATTTAAAAGCAGCGTCCGAAATAGCTTGCAATATTCTTAAAGTATGAACTTAAAAGCAGTGTCCGAAGTAACTTGCAATATTCTTAAAGTATGAATTTAAAAGCAGTGTCCGAAGTAACTTGCAATATTCTTAAAGTATGAACTTAAAAGTAGCATCCGAAATAACTTGTAGTAAAACATGAACTTCAAACAGAGCATGAACTTCAAAACAGTGTACAGTTGCAGTATTCTTAAAAATAGAACTTAAAAAGTAGCGTCCGAGGTACACTTACCTGACAGTCGATCGCCCAATATTACCGTCTGAAGTTTTTCTCTCCTCCACTTCTTCCTTACTACTTGCGTTTGTCTTTGCTACATTCAACCGACCGACGTTGGGTTTTGTAGAGGAGGGGTTTGGTGGGGTAAGTGGGGTAAGTCACTTACTCCCGTACTTGTTTGTAGACGGTAGGTGGGAGTAATTAGATTAATTTACCTACTCCATTGGGTCGCCGCATAGTTGCAATCCAACTGAATAAGAAAGTTTATTTTTATTATTAGTTGCCATTTATTTAATTTAGGCCAACCGCTCCATTCTCATGCCAGCGGCCCACTCCGTTGCTGGCCAACCTTGTTGGGCCGTTTGTGATTCTGAAGGGCCGAGTTCCATTTCACATGGCCGAGTTCAAATACAGTGCCGGTTCCAGTTTTTATTTTGGAATGCCGGTCAACTTAGTGTACATTCCGGTCAATATTTTAAGCCATTAGATTTTGGGGTCTCACAGCTTAAATACTTTAAAATTTTCATATAATCACTTTTATTTAATTATAAAATGTTAAAATCATAATTACACAATTTTAAAGAAATGCAAAAAAGAAAATCATGACAATTGAGGAATAACATGAGCTTCTATATATTTTACATAATTACTTCTCACTAAGGCTCACAAGATCCTTTAACTAAGATGTCTTATATTAAAATTTTTCCTTACGATTATCCTTAATTAATCACAAAAAGTAACAATTCACTAATACGCTCAAACTCACTCTAGTCTTAGTCCTACCACACGACTTATTATAAGATATCAAGCCTCTTCTTCGGACTATTTATTTTTTAAGCTAAAATTATGAAAATTTTTATAGAAATCATCTTATAATAATAATTAAATTTATCTCAATTTGCTCCTCTGCCCCTAAAGATGTAGCCAATATCTTTATGGTTTGCATACTAAATCATCATCTTTTCAAGCATACAATCTATTATGTATTAAGAAAATAAAATAGATATAAAATAATCATAACAAGTATGTAACATACATTTAAAATTTCTCCCCAACGCACATAACCCACTATAACTTTATAAAGAATAATTTTCTTATATCTTTTATCACTTAATTAGTACATGTTCTGAATTACACAACGCGTATCAACAATCCTAACCATCCCTATTGCATTTGGCTACTAGGATTCTACATACTACTACTAAGTCTTTGCTTCTTTATTAATTAAATTTTACCATCAACCTACATCTAAGATAACTATGAGTATCATAATACTTTTAAATAAACAATTTCTATTATTAGATTCAAAATCTAAATCCTAAAAATATCATGGGTGTATGGCTATAATCAAAACAGGGTGATAGATTCAACATTAGGAATAAGGATTCTAATACAGCATTTTTACTTGTCAATTTTCAAGCATTATATAGATGTTTAATATTTATCATTAATTGAGACACATTATCTAAATTATAAAGATGAAAGATATAGATTTTCATAAGAATAATTAAAGTTTACTTGATAAAAATTTAAAAGTTAAATATAGAAGATCACAAGTAAATTTGACTTAGAGCTGATACTCCTCACTTGCTTCCTCTTCCTCTCTCGGGTGGCTCTCTCCTTAGCCGATCCTCCCTCTCACTTCACACCGAGATGGCCACCGAAGAAAATGAGAGAAAGAAATTATAGACTCCAAGAGTGAATTATATCAAGAAGAGGAGTTAATCTAAGGTAGTTGTTTTTCTTCTCTTAGATTTAAAAAAGTATGAGAGTTGTAGCCAAAATCTCTCATCTCAGGCAATCAAAACCACTCCAAAGAGTTTAACCTAACCACTCCTAAAAATTAAGATTTCTAATGGTTACTTTTCTCCTCTCACATCTAATATTATCTCACTCAAGGGTAGGAGATATTTTAACCAAATCTTCTCATGAAACAACCAAACACCTCCCCTCTCATCTCATTTGGCAGAACACCCACCGAAATTACAACCGGCTAACGAACCAAGTTTGACTCTTCAAAATTGTTTTAATTACAAAACTTTGCTAACATTTTACCTCTGTTTTTCTTCGACCAAGTTTCTTATGAATATCAAGGATTATTTCTATAAATAAATGATAATATCTCTAATTTAAATTGAATGATAACCGTCCAATATCTTTCTTGGCCACACAGATAGAAAGGGGAAGAGAAATTAGTGTTAAGATTGTTAATACAGTCCTATTTTTTCAATAAGAAATTTTATCTCTAATTTGCTTATTTTAATCATTGATTTTCAATACTAAAATCAAGCCAACGGCCCATAATTTGACCAGCACAGATAACACTAATTACCTAATAAGTTACAAAATGCATCTCACTAAACAAGAGTAGTCGATTGAGTCAAAGTAGAAGCAAATATGTGGTGTGTTATTGCCACAAGGTAAGCAACTGAAAACACCAACAAATGTGGCTAATTAACCATCTAATATTGACCACAAATGACTTAGGTAACAATCTAAGAGATGAGCTCTATGGTTGAGGGAAAAGGAGCAGCTAAATGGATCAAAATGGTTAGAAAAATTGTCAACTAAGTTCCATAAATTTCAGATTTAAACTCCAAATTTCGTCTTAGATGTAATATTATTTGCTCTAACATCATGGACTGACCGAGGATATTTCAAAATATAAGTATTTCATATATAGATATAACCTCTAAGAATTAAT
>JAODPA010066574.1:0-10871 GCA_025585075.1 Nepenthes mirabilis
AAAAAATATAAAGATAAAAAGATTCAAACGGTAGAAAAACGAAAAAAGAAGAAAAGGAGAAAGAAAAAACATAATTTAGTGGAAGATCTACCTTCTCTCTTAAAATCCACTAAACCCACCAAACAAGTGTCCTTATTAAAGCTTAATTTAGTACACTCTCCAGCACTTTCTTCATTTTCACAACAAAATATAGTGAAATTACCACCTCCACCTAACACTAGCCTTTTAGATCCTCCATTATCAAAACATAAACTAGTGGAAGCTAAAAATGATTCACTTTCACTACAAAATTTAGTGAAATCTCTACCATCTCCACTAACTCCTAAGGAAACCACTATTATGCCTACTACGTCTAGTATTAAGCATATTTCTACAATAACAAATACTATCTCTATGATAACAAATCTATATAATTTAGGACCAATACCTTTACAACAATCTATAAATAAAAATTTATCAACCGATGATATTACAGATTTACCTGCTAACATATCATCAAAAGAAAAAATAATAATTTATGAAAAACCTTCTGTTCGTCCTACATACATATTAATCTTAAAACAACCTTCTGTTTTCTATATCCAAGTCACATCAAATGAAATACGATTACAAATCAATCTTTTGTTCTTCGTATATCAAAAACTTTATCTATCTTTAATCATCAACCTCGACCAGTTTAAGAAACTCCGTTTCTATTTAATACTCCTAATCCTCCTAGAAATTTATCTTTTATTTTAACTTTTAACGATGAACCAAAGGATTCATCTATCTATCCAACGTATCAAGTTACCCTCAATTCTCCATCTTTATACAATACGTTTATGTTACTCAAGGAAGATCAACCAACTCCTCGTCTATTTCTCGGACAATTACATGATCCCCTTCTTGATCCTTTCGATCCTTTTCAACTGTGACGGAATGAATTTTTTTTTTCTCAAAAGTTTCCGTCAAGATAGGAACATGATTAACGGTACTAAAATATAAGGCAAGACTTCTACAGAAATTTCGGCAGAGTCTCCCTTGTAACAAGATGAATAATCCAATATGATCATCCATTACAAGCATACAATTATAATCATTCATAATCTTTCCTATAACAAGTATACACAGGATCACATGTGCCATCCATGGCACAAATCTATAAAAATATTAGCTACACTAACTGTTCAATAACGAGATGCCGCCTAGGACCTGTACAAAAGTAACGACGAAGTTGGTCATTATCGCTGATGAAGAAGACTTAGCAGCAGCTAAAGCCGCTCTCGCTAAAGAAATGGCTAATGCTGAAGTAGAAAAGGTGGGCTCATTCTCATCATCTACACCACCGGCCAGCCCATTTTCTTTTGACCCAACAAAGGATCCAGGAGGACATACACAAGATCCATTTGATCTTTGAGCCCATGATTTGTAAAAAAAAAAATTTCTAACAACTTTATGTGCAGGTACATCCACTAAACAAAAGAACTGCTTAATGACTTCTCCCACTATCATTCCCCACTTCCCGACAAAGCACTATTCATGAATAGTGACTACTGACACGTTACTATTCACAAAAGTATGAAGTGACGTAAAATAAACTCCACTTTCTCAAAAGCTTTCCCAAAAGCAAAGAAGAGATGTTTAACAAACTTAAAGAAGTAAAGTGACATAAAGCATCGATAAGACATTTACCAACCAAAAGCAGATGCTTCATCAACGGTTCTGATCAATTCTTCATCAATTGCTTTGATCAATTCTTCACATCTATATAAGGCCGTCCAATATTGAAGACAGGGCAGAGCCAAGTCTGAAAGTTAAAACACAAGAGCCAAAGCCATCCAACCACAAGAAGCAAGAAGAGTCTCTTCTCTTCTCACAACAACTCTTATCAATCCTTGTAAATAGCCTAGCTTTCTTCTATCTTATCCTTGTAAATACCACCGTGTGTTTGTTTCCTTTTAAGTGTTTGTTGTGAGGTTTGTCTGAGTGTTACCTCTATCTACTGTACTGAAATCCTGTATGATTTTTATTTAATTAAAGCTTTGAAGGTTTTCTGAACTGCTGGTATAATCTCTCTTCTCTCTTTGATTTAATACATATTTTAAAATTTTGAATGAAAAGATCCTGCGTAGTCCTAGTTGGTATTAGAGACAAGTGCCTCGTTTTCTTGTGTCTGGGGAGGGAATAGGTGACACTGTTCTCTTCGGGATTATTCTTGTTTGATTTTGACATTGCTTTTGCATAATCTATCTGCATATTTCTGTATACACGATAAATTTACGTACACTTGCATCGAATCGGAACAATATTGGTTTAGCCCGTTTAACCGTTAGTTAGCCCGTGAAAATTAATAGTGAAATTGGGTGGTCCTGGGGGTAGTCCCGTCAAATGACTCTGCAAGAGTGTGTGAAGAATTATATCTGTAGAACTGTGTTGAGAAAATTGTGTATTAAGTTGTAGAGAAATTAAACTATGACAACCTGGCTAAGTGAACTAATCAGGGGAGATAGTTCAACTTCTAGTATGTCAACAAATTCTAGAGAGTTGACCTTTATACCTAACTATTATCCTAAGTGAGAATTTGTCCCAGATATAGAATCCATTCGCAAAGAATTTATGCTTGATAAAAATAAATATGTTCGAGATTAGTATTTTAAGAACTTTTCTAAAAGTGAATTAGAAGAGTATCAAATTTTATAGAAAGAAACAATGATAAAGGAACGAAAGAATTTACCATTCCTACCTTTTATTCAAGAAAATAAAACTAAAGAATATAGGCAAGTTAAAACGATAAAGACAGAAGGTAAACAACAAAAAAATGAAATGTTGTTAGAATCACCAGAAGAACAACCTATGTTAAATGAAAATATTATTGCAACTAAAGAAATATTCACTAGTACTAGTGATCTTGAAAATACTCAATTTTCTGATGAATTTAATAAAGATGATGATTCTAGGAATTCTAAAAAGAAAAATCTAGAAGATTCTATATCTTCATCTTCTGATGAAACTACTGAAAATATTAAACTTATCAATCAGTCTAAAATTGATGAACTTATAGATCTGTCTAAATTATCTGATAATGTTAAACCTGAAAGTAATTCTAAAATTAAATGTCATCAAAATCTTTCTAAAATATCTAAAACCCTGGCTCTTCAAACTATTGATACACATTTACGTAAAAATGAAGAAATTGACCAAGAAATCAATAGAGTAAGGAATATGCCCAACTCTTTTACAAAAAATTATTATCCACGGCCAACACCTCCGGATATACAATATGAAAAGAGATATCAATATTCTCCACGAATTTATGATGCTAATAATATACATCAATGGAATATTGATGGAAAATCTGAATATGAAATTACGTGTTTATTACATGACATGAAAATTACAACTTCTGCTTATCGTGTCTGTAATATAACAATGACTGAACCAAATGTTACGAAATTATTGGTAATTGATTTTACTGGAACTCTGAAATATTGGTGAAAAAATTCTTTAAATATTAATGAAAGAAATTATATTTTAAATCATACTGAATCTGTTCAACAAGAAGGACCAAATAAAAAAATTCAGTTTATTCAGAGATCAAATTCCTTAGAAATTCTAATTATCACTATTAGTCAAGCATTTCTAGGAAACGTTGAAGATGACTATTTAAGTTCTCATATAATCTTGACGAATCTAAGATGTCTTACCCTTCAAGACTTTCGTTAGTATAAAGATTTGTTTCTTACGCATATCTTTAGAAGACAAGACTGTAATGAATCATTTTGGAAGGAACGATTTGTTGCTGGTCTTTCTTCACTCTTCGCCAAACGAGTTATGACCAAACTCACTGAGTTAGGAGGAGGTCGAGCCATTTAATGGAATCAGATGACTTATTGTCAATTATTTACCTTCATAAAAAAGAAAGGACTACAACTTTGTCAAGAATATAAAGAACAAACAAAACTTCAAAATGATAAAAAATAATTTAAGGCTCAATTAGAAACTTTTTGTTATCAGTATGGTATTGAAAAACTGAAAGCACATTCTCAACAAAAATCTAAATATATGACTAAGAAACCGTATCAGTCTAATTCTTATACCCTTTATAAAAAACGAACTGTAAAAAAATCAACTACTCAATCCAAAATTTCTTATCAGCCTCAGCATTCTAAAGCTATCTGTTGGAAGTGTAAACGATCTGATCTTATGGCAAATCAGTGTAGAGTAAAAAAAATTGATGAAATATTTAAAGATGACCCTCATCTAAGTAATAAGTTAACTGCTCTGTTATTAAGTGATAATGAATTTGACAATGGCTATGTCTTTTATTATGAAGCAGCTAATATTAATGAAGAAATTAATGAATCAATTGGAGCATTCTTTAAATCAGAATCTGAAGAAAAAGAAAGTATTTCTCATAGACAATTATGTAATTGTAATTTTTAACTTAATATGCTAAGATCAAGTAATAAAACAGAATATTTACTTGAAATAATTAATAAAATTGATGATCCAGAATTAAAGAGGCAATATTTACAAAAGTTAAAGGATTTACTTATTACAACACCAAAAGAACCCGAAGAATTCAGTTTAACGAAAATATTTAGTAAGTATCATTCGCCCTCTTTGTTTCAGCAAGTAACAATTGGTGATCTACAACGAGAAATTAAATAAATAAAAAGTGAAGTAAAAGAATTAAAAGATAATTTACGAAAAATCAAATTTAATGAATTATATTTAAATACTCATCTTGCTATGTTGGAATCAAAACAAAATAGAGAAGAAGAATCAAATCATAGTTATGACATACAATCTACGAATCAAACTGAATATTTACAACTCATTTTAAAAATTAATTTTCAAAAATGGTACTACCCTATTACCTTCGCAGTTAATCAGAAATATCAACGAAAAATAATAGCCTTACTCGACACTGGTGCAGATCAAAATTATATTCAAGAAAGATTAATTCCTACTAAGTATTATCAGAAAACAACGAAAAAATTAGATACGGCAAGTGGATCAAAATTAAATATTAAATATAAATTAACGTGTGTAGCAATCATCAACCAAGGTTACTGTTTTAAATCCACATTCATATTGGCAAAAGATTTACAAAAAGATATTATCCTCGGCACACCATTTTTTACACAAATATATCCTTTTACTGCATCTATTGAAGGTATTTCTACCAATGTCCTAGAAATTCCTATTCTATTCCAATTTCTACATCCTATTAAACAAAAAGAAATACAAGAGTTACAAGAAATGATGATTTCTAAACAAATAAATTTAATAATTAAAAAAGAAAAATAAATTAATTATTTACAGGAAAAAATATAGACAGATAATATCAAAAAATAATTGAAACAAGCGATTGTATAAACAAAAATAACTAATCTACTCCAACAATTTGAAAAAGAAATATGTTCGACTCTACCAACTGCTTTTTAGAATCGAAAGTAACATCAGACTTTTCTACCATATGAACCAGATTTTCATAAAAGTGAAATTCTTACTACAGTAATACCTATTCAAATGAATCAAGAATTGCTAGATTATTGCAAGAAGGAGATTTAAGATCTTCTTGACAAAAAATTAATTCGAACATCAAAATCACCTTGAAGTTGTTCTACTTTTTATATTATGAATAATACTGAAAACGAAAGAGGAGTACCTCAATTAATTATAAATTACAAACCATTAAATAAGGCACTCCTATGGATTCGGTATCCTATACCTAATAAACGTGGCTTAATTAATAGATTGTACAAATTAAATATTTTTTCTAAATTTGATATGAAATCTGGATTTTGGCAAATTCAAGTCTAAGAAAAAGATCGTTATAAAACTACTTTTACAGTACCCTTTGGACATTATGAATGGAATGTTATGCCTTTTGGATTAAAAATACTCCTCTGAATTTCAAAATATCATGAATCAAATATTCAATCCATATACATAATTTATTATTGTTTACATCGATGATGTACTTGTATTCTCTAATTCTATTGACCAACATTTTAAACATTTTTATCAATTTTTAAACATTATTAAACAAAATGGATTAGTTATGTCTTTACAAAAAATCAAACTATTCCAGACAAAGATAAGATTTTTAGGTTTTAATATTTATCAGTATTCGATAACACTTATTCAAAGATCAATTCAATTTGCTGCAAAATTTGCTAATGAAATCAAAGATAAAACTCAACTACAAAGACTTTTAGGTTGTTTAAATTATATTGCAAAATTCATACCAAAATTAAGGCAAACATGTAAACCGTTATATCAACGCCTCCAAAAGAATCCTCCTGTTTGGACTGAGAAACATATGAATATTGTTAAACAATTAAAACAACAAGTTCAGTATTTACCATGCTTAGGTATCCCACATCCTAAAGCTCTACTTATTATAGAAACTGATACCTCAGATTTAAGATATGGTGGTATATTAAAATAAAAGTTGGATACAGCCCAACCTCAAATTGTTTGGTTTTATTCTGGTATTTGGCTTGGACCATAAAAGAATTATTCCACTATCAAAAAAGAAATTTTATCCATTGTTTTATATATATCTAAATTTTAAAATAATCTATACAATAAGAAGTTTTTACTACGAATTGATTGTAAGGTTACAAAAGATGTTTTACAAAAAGATGTCAAAAATCTTGTCTCCATGCAAATATTTGCTCGATGGCAAGCAGTTTTATTTGTCTTTAATTTTGATATTGAATTTATCAAAAAAACTTCAAATTCTTTACCTGATTTCTGAACAAGAGAATTTCTACAGCGAAAATATGACACCTCCACCTGAACCTGAGTCTTCTTCTCTTCTTTTTACTTATAACCATTTGTTTGAATTATTTTCTTAGCTTCCTATCAAAACACTTCTTAGATTTACCTCTATATCAAAATTCTGTCTTCAATTTCTATCAAACACTACTTTCATTCAACATCATTCCTATCATGCTTGTAAAAAGGATGATGAAGGATATTGTCTTCAATGTAAATACGGCCCCATATGGTAATTTATCTCTGTTGCTGACCTGATACTACATCCCCTTGCCATCGACTTCATCTATGATCACTTTCTTCGAGTCTTAACTTGCAACAATGGCCTCTTTTTCTATTTACCCATTGCCACACTTGCTCCGGATTTTCTTTATGTCATCAATCCTGTTCTACAAATATGTCGAACCGTCCCCATCATAGCAGAATTGCTACAACTTTTTCAATATGAAGTTGCGCCGGATTATGGACATGGTATTATCTTTAAATGCGGACTTAATCCAAAGAGATTTCCAGCTGACGGATATTTATTTGCTCTTGAAAGTGATGGTTTGTGGGTGTATTCCTTAACGACAAATCTCTGGAAGCTATTTAAATCATTTGAATGATCATCTTACACGTGGACGCCTTGACAAGATAACTACGTATTACTACCACCAGATGATCTTTACTTCTTATGTGATTCATTTTATCGGGCTCCTTGTATTCAGTACATGTCACTGACAATGGGTATTTCTACTACATTGTAACTACTATCTGATGCCTGAAAATTTATAGACGTATCTAGTTGGGATTTACAGTTATTTAAGTGGCAAGTTCATAAATCTCAGAAAGCCACTCTTACTCTAATTAAATTTGAACGACACCGGCTGACGATCTGGATTAAGAAACAGACTAATTTGTTTCATCTGCAAACCATTACAATCTTTGACCATATCAAAGAAAGACGACCAATAACATCTGGCTTCACCCTTAGTAATGGAACATGTCTTATCTTTACCCTGCCAAGAATCTATACCGCTATAATCTTTTAGCACAAGATTTCTCTACTGTTGAAGACATCGGTCCACATCAAATATTTGACTTCATTGCCAAATACACCATTTTCTCTACAGACAAAATTCAGATACTTTCATTTACCAGCACTCTTCGTTTGTGAAAAAAACATTTTCTTCTAACATTTTTCTTGCAAGTACTTATCACATCTCTGTTGAACAAAAGCTCCCACAACGATATTTTCATGTCCGATAAAATACTATTTATGAATAGTAAAAGCGTACGCAAAGAAGAGACGTCTTACCACTTAAAGCAAAAAAAAGATGGACAAAACGTGAAATGACTTGATGAGACTTAAAGCAAGAAAGAAAGATGGACAACACACAAAACAACTTGATGAGACTTATAACAACTAAAGCAGCGTCATCATTCTGATTCTCTGAACTTTTGATCAACGGCTCAGATGAGTTCAAGATGGCTATAAAAGGAATGCTCCTCTTCATTCTTCAGCAGAGCCAACTCTGAGAGCTAAAACACAAGAGCCAAAGCCATCTAACCACAAGAAGCAAGAAGAGTATCTTCTTCTCTTCTTACATCAACTCTTATCAATCCTTGTAAATAGCCTAACTTTATTTTATCTTATCCTTGTAAATGCCACTGTGTGTTTGTTTCCTTTTAAGTGTTT
Source organism: Nepenthes mirabilis (assembly GCA_025585075.1). Lineage (NCBI taxonomy): Eukaryota > Viridiplantae > Streptophyta > Magnoliopsida > Caryophyllales > Nepenthaceae > Nepenthes > Nepenthes mirabilis. Next base: position 8,450 of record JAODPA010066574.1, read on the forward strand.
GTTATGAGATTTGTCTGAGTGTTACCTCTGGTTATTGTACTGAAATCTTGTATGATTTTTGTTCAATTAAAGTTTTGAAAGTTTTCTGAACTGTTGGTATAATCTCTCTTCTCTCTTTGATTTAATGCATATTTTGAAATTTTGAATGAAAAGATCACTTCAAAATATGCATTAAATCAAAGAGAGAAGAGAGATTATACCAACAGTTCAGAAAACTTTAAAGTTTTAATTGAACGAAAACCATATAGGATTTCAGTGTAGTAGACAAAGGTAACACTCAGACAAACCTCATAACACTCGAAACACACAGTAAACTTTACAACACTTGAAAGAAAATATAAACACGCGATGGTAAATATAAGGACAAGGTAGAAGGAAAACTAGGATATTTATAAGGGTATTTACAAGAGTTGATAAAGGTTGATATGATGAGAGAATGAGAGACTCTTCTTGCTTCTCGTGGTTGGATGGCTTTGGCTCTTGTGTTTAAGCTCTCAGACTTGGCTCCGCCCTGTCTTCAATCTTGGACGGCCTTATATAGATGTAAAGAATTGATCAGAATCGTTGATGAAGAATTGATCAGAACCGTTGATGAAGCATCTGCTTTTAGTTGGTAAATGTCTTGTCGATACTTTATGTCACTTTGCTTCTTTAAGTTTGTTAAACAACTCTTCTTTGATTTTGGGAAAGCTTTTGAGAAAGTAGAGTTTGTTTTGCGTCACTTCATCCTTTTGTGAATAGTAACGGGTCGGTAATTACTATTTATTTTTGTCGGAAAGTTGTTGAAGTGGGGAATGATGATAGGAGGAGTCATCAAGCATATCTTTTAGTGGATATACCTGCATATAAACTTGTTAGAATTTTTTTTTTTTTTTACAAATCATGGGCTCAAAGATCAAATGGATCTTGTGCATGTCCGCCAGGATCCTTTGCTTGGTAAAAAGAAAATGGGCTGGCCGGTGGTGTAGATGATGAGGATGGCCCCACCTTTTCAGTTTCAGCATTAGCCATTTCTTTATCGAGAGCGGCTTCAACTGTTGCTAAGTCTTCTTCATCAGCGATAGAGGCCCAACTTCGTCATTGCTTTTGTAGTAAAGATTTTATATTAGTAATTCTGGCTTGTGCGCTGTCTTGTGATTCTCGAATGTGTTGGAGCATATCGTTAATGTTATTGTGAATCTGAATTGAAGATCGAGGATGAGAAGTTCTTCGAGATTGACAAGAATGTATAGATGGTGTTGGAGAAGTCTTTGGAATTTGTATAGCTGGTGTATTTTTCGCGAAGATCTGATGATAAATGCTATCCGCCGTAGGATCTCCGTAACGAGATATTGTTGGTGATTGTTGCTTAGGATCTTGATAAAATAATTTTTTAGCCTGAAAATATTTCTAAATATTTTGAGGAGTAATGGCCATGAAATTAAATTTGTCCCACCATTTTATTTTAAAATCTCTAACAATAGATAGCGGTGCATCCAGATACATTGATCGACAATTGAAAGCCTAAGACATAATCCATGGAATCGCATAATCAATATGAAAAGAAATTTTACGATGATCAAAAAATATTTCAGGTGTAGATGTTTCATCATAGAGGCGTGCTTCATTGATTGGAGTTGGATAAATATTAGGACAATGTCCAAAATAGAGCCACCATTCCAAGAACCAAAAAGGAATCTGCTTATGGCAGTTTTGATCAAATTTTAAAAACCAGGAATGATTGTAAGAGCGAAGAAAGAATGCATTATACCAGGCATCCTTATAATCTTGATAATTATATCCCATGGGTTGATAGTGAGCAAAAAATGGTTTCATGTCTAAGGGTTCAAGAGCAATGTCTTGATGAGGTCAAACCTTTTTAATTTTACAAATGGAGTAAGTGATAGAGTTATCGTGAGAATTTTGATGATGTTTGAGTTCTATTGAATCCGAGTCAACAATGATTAGTTCATAGAATTTTTGTGTTTTTAAGGGTTCGGCTGTTGGATATAGACAATCAGGCTGAAACATATGATTCGTAACATTGAGTAATTCTTGTAGAGATAAAGGTTTGTATAAGCCTGTCATTGTGATATGTTGTTTGATAGGTTTGACAAAATAATCAGACAGCTGAGAGGAAAAAGATGAAGAGGCTGATGTTTGATATGGAGAAGTAGTGGGTAAATTTTGTGGAGGTGTCATGGCATAGTCACAAGCAGTTTGTTTGGTTGGAGTATGAGGAGACTGTACTTCCTTACCTTTATCCTTTTTAAGAGGCATACTGGTCCTATATGAAGGCGTAAAACTTAATAAATCTTTGTTAAAACTTGCTTTGATGAATTTGTAAAATAAATTCGTCCAGAATGCAAAAAAGGAAGACAGGTGAAAATATGATTTAAATATGTTTTGTTTTATGTAAATCTTTTTGTAAGAATGTTGATAT
>JAODPA010066575.1:0-10871 GCA_025585075.1 Nepenthes mirabilis
TGTCTATTCAATATATATATATATATACATAATCCATTCGAATAACTCTAACTTCAAATGAACAATCTAAATTCAAACCGACACCCAAATAAAAAAATACTTATTTCAAGCCAAAATCAAATCATTATACTCGATAAACCTAATTTTCAATTTGATTTTAATAATTTTAATTCAAATTATGGTTCTTTTAAATACCCTTGAATAGAGCTCATTGTTGGGGTTACTCTCTTGTGGTATTTGTGTCCACGGACTTGTGGGGGCAAATGAACACAGACGTTTAGAGAAATCCGAAAACGTTCATCCTTGGGGTAACTGAAAGTATTGGACGGGAACTCATTAGAAACGTCATGTCCTAGAGGTCGCTGAAGATATGGACAAGAACTCTGAAGCCTAGGCATTGACTTCCTCGATAGACCTGCTACAGACGCATGTTGCAGGTGAGCAGGTGGCTACAACTTTTAAGGTATCAGGCCTGCCATCCTGGCATGCCGGACGTACACCTACCTTAGCAGGCCTATGGGGCATGGTCCTACCACCCTACTGGCAGTAGGGTGGCTGGCTGAACCTAGGGCTCTTGTGCCTATATATATATGGGCTGTCGGTTGAGCCAAAGTGAGAAAAAGAGCTGGGCAAGATTGAGAGAGCAATCTTGGGAGAGCAAAAGGGACTATTAATAAGGAGAAAAGGAATACATCACCGATGAGAGAAGGGAGAAAGAAAATAGAGTGAGAAGAAGAGGAATATTTTTTTGGTTTGCTCTGAAGAGTTTTTCTCTTTGACTTCTTAGGTGTATAACGAATACTCCATCTTGGAGGTTTGTAACATATTTCACATAGTAAATTTGCTGTTAACTCTACTCCCGTGATTTTTTCCTTCGATTACAGAATAGTTTCTACGTTAAATGTCGTGTGTTTCTTACAATTTTTCTTTGACTGTTCGTCCGAGTGCTGTCTCTCTATCCGAGTGATTTGTCCCCCCAGTCACTGCACTCAGGTGCATTTTGTCCGAACGTCCATTTGCCCCAACACTCATTCCCTCCTCAGTTATTATATCATTAAAAATTTTAATTTTAAAATTATAAAATAAATTATACCATCAGTCATAATCATAAAAAGACAATGGCTCATAGTAGCCTTAAAAAAATACTTTTTAGGCAATAAAAAAATAATATTTCAGTTCACAAAAACAAGATATAAGAAAAGACTAAACTATTTTTTAGTTCATTATACACAATCTTACTTTTGTATTATGTAAAATATTTTTTCTTCCATTACTCAAACCCACCAATGGCAAGTCCGCAACAAAAATCATCTACATTTTACACCAATGGGATGTCTTACAAAAAATACGCCCGACAATAATACTCCTCCGATTTGATCCGGTTCTGATCGCATAATTCGGAGATATTTCGTGCCTCATTATTCGGCACCCTTCCTAGAAATTACTAATTATATAGTTGGTATTGGCCATAATTCAAGACGGGATGCCAGTAGTTCTAACATCATTTTCTTCTCTTCCCCTGCAAAAGGAGATATCGCTTGGTCAAGAATATTAGAGAGCGGTGTCAGGTGAGACATTATTAGATAACGTGATATCTTATTTATTTATCTATAGTAATCGACACACGTAAAAATAGATAGATGAATGGGTATCACATTATCTAAAACGTCCCCAAAACATCTCTTATTGAGGAATTATATGGGTGCTTTTAAGGGGCAAATTGGGGAAAATCGAGAGGGAAAAGAAAGATACAGAGCCGACGTAATCATCCACTGCAAGCAGCTTCCTCTTCTTTAAAGAAGATAATGGACCTTCGGCTTGCTGTCGTGCTGCAGCGCTCTTGGGTGTCATGCTCTGCTGGAAATTAAGGGAAAACACACATTTAGAATGCAACATTACAGTGATGGCAAGGAAATATGTCTGGATTTAATTTTGTAAAATTAATGTGAAAAAAAATAAAATGTTCTAAAGTATACATTTTACAAAGAGAAAATTTTCATATAAATTTCACTTTATTTTGATTTTTCTCTGGACCCCACCTTGTTTTAATTCTCTTTCCCATCTCTCCCTATACCAATTTTGACAATTTCGGTATGAGTGGACGTATAAATAGGCGTGTAAATATTATTTCTCTTCTACAAATGTTCAAATTTATGAATTTGATAAATGTTGGTTCAATTCTTATAAAAGAAAAAAAACAGTTGGATGAATGGGGATAGAATGGTGGGATATGTAGCAGCACTCTGCAACTATCCAGGGGGAGACTGGTTCAATTTGTGGTAACAATCTTTTACATAATATAAAATAAAAACACATAAAATGGACCCAAAAGTGATCTGACCCATCCGTAGACCTACGTATAACGGAAACTTCATACATCAAGCTGCTCCTTCTAAGCCTTCAACTATACAACCTAAACAAATTCGAAAGTTTAAAAGAGGGCAAGCATCGAACCTTGGCGAGCTTCTTATCCTTGCGGGCCTGTCTCTCCCTTTCATCATATTCCTGGTTTTCCCTCTCAACTAGCCGAATAAGGGTGTCGCATCGTCTCGCAAGTTCCTGGGTCGTACGGGACTTCACAAACCAATCAAATCGAAACAAAGGTGATGTTCTAAAGGCAGCCTTCAGCTCATCCCACTTCCCGTAGCCAAGTTTGTGAACCATGCACACCTGCAGAGGTTAACACATGAAATACTAGATGCTCAAGCTACTGAAACATGAGAAAGGAGAAAACAATTCTTCGAGAAGCTGAAGAACTTGAAAATTATACCATGAAACGATCGCATTCTTCGTTGTATAACTTTCCTTTGTTCTGACCATATTGAATCTTCAGCTCTAACAAAGGATCTTTGTATCGATCCAATTTCTTTCCAATTGCTTTCATAATCTCATCTTTCCGTGAAATTCTGGCCTCCCCACGTTCAATATTCTTGATGATCCTATCATGATCTAAAAGATAGAATCCCCAATTAGTCTGGGACAAGAAATGATTCTATCCTAACATAAAACAGAAATGAGAAGATCTTTGGAGTTTTCCCATTTTAGAGTCTCCAACATTTCCAACAGTGAAAATTTCATCCTAACAATTTAAATGGTTAGAATTACTAAATAGGTCAAACATATTTTAATATATTATCAAAATCCAAATCGCCCAAGTTACCATAATAAAATCCTCAACGATTAGAGTACAAGGGAAATACATACATATATATGAGGATTCTATCCAAATATAACACAGAAATGAGGGAAGATGTTAGAGTTTTTCTATTTTATAGTCCCCTTATACTTCCAATGGCCAGAATTTGTGACAAATGCAACTTTTTCAGTCCTCTTATACTTCCAATGGTGATAATTTCATACTAACAACTTAGGATGGCAAAAATTATAAAATAGGTCTAGCATATTTAAATGTGTTATTATAATCAAGCCGTTCAGATTTTCATGAATCCTTACCATTGATAGCATAAGAGAGGAGAAAAAATGGAAGAACCCTAACAAGACTTGAAAATTAATGCCCTAATAAAGAAAAGGCCCACCTTCAAAGGGGAGGGAGTTTCAATACACCTGATAGATGAGCTCATATCACGAACTAAACTTACACAAGGAATTCGACATCACTTACCATTTAATTCTTTGAATCGCTCCTTGAAGACCTCAGCGTATCTTTCAACTTCTTCCTCTGTTTTCCCCTCCAAGTCGGAAGCAATACTTTTCACATCATTCCTTCCATACTTTTCACAAGACCGAATGAAAGTGTTGAAATCTCGTCTAGTCCAAGTTGAAAACCCCTATGGATCACCAAAAGCCCAAGTTTAAATAAGAAATTCATAATACAAACAAAATCTAGTACATTAACATAAAAATAACTTACCTCCTCTAGTAGTCGTTCTTTTTCTTCTTGCTCTTCAGCAGTCAAGGGAGGATCTGTCATTTCTTCATTTGAAGATCAATAAGCAGCACATACACGAAAAAAAGAGATCTACTAAAGAGAGCAAGACAAGTAAGAGACAACAGGTTTAAAAGTACCATCAGATTCATCCACGTCAATCGAGTCTTTCAACTGATTCTTCTGATTTGTGTGCTGGAACGGCAGAAAGTAGCCAAATTAGAAGCTTCTAGAAAAGGGGGAGAGCAACAGGAACAGAGAATTTTACCAACCATGAGATAGCGGACTTCCTTTTCATACAGCTCACTCAATCTGTGTGTGTTAAAAAATTGGAAATCATGCCTAGCAGAAATAACAAAACACAAGAAACAGCTGAAAACATCAGCTTTCTGCCATTAAAAGGAAAGAATTTGAAGCCCTAATTGAATAAAAGGAGCAACCAGATTAAAGTAGCGCTTACAGCTGAGGCATGCGAGGAATTCGAGGCTCCTTAGGTCTTGCAGGACCATTTTGGCGCATTGTCTGCTTAAAGTACTCAGATTCCGAGTAACTAGTTGGAGGATCCAAAAGATTAGGTCAGGATAGGAACTAGAAAGGAGAGCATTGAAGTGAAAGGATATTCTTACTTGCGCTTCCGCTCTCTTTTTGGTGGTTCAATCCATTTTTCGTTGGCAATTTTCTTGAAATCAACCTTGTTATCATCCTTCATCATCAAAAAGCAAAAGCATAACCAATAGTAGGTAATAGGTATTGATGCAAATATTGGCTGATGTGTGAATCTAAGCCAATACATATCGGTATCAGAGCCTCCCAATACCATGACAATATCACAATATGTTTCTGTACAGGCAATCTATCGACAAATATGTCCTTTTTAGTTTACGGTTTTTATTTTTTTTCATTCGATATATCAAATACCAATACATATTATCCAATATGTTCGATATCAATATTACTACTACCGATCCTGATATTTTCATCCATACTATAAAAGTTAGAATGAAAACATGTCACTACAGCAAATACCTTATCATCATCAAAATCGTACAGATCAGTAGCTGCACGAAACCAGAAATACAGAATAAGTCATACTAGTCTCAAGAATAACAGCACAAAGGGCATATACATCTGTACAAGCATTTCTTTTATGTAAAAAAGTTGAATCATTGAACCACATACTATCATCCATCTTAAATTTGATGGCATCTTCTGTAAATTTCTTCATCTTGGCATCAAGTTCTGCAGTTGCCTCTTCTCCTTTGGCAATGATTCTATCAATATCTTCATCAGTAATTGTACTGTCCCCAGAACTAAAAACCATTTCGGCACCAAATCTTACCATTTGCAGCAGTTCATCTTTGTTGACAGCTGAAAAAAGGCCCAAAATAATATCAGCCTACATCTCAGACACATGTTGCGTTTCGATAAGGGTAGCTTATATGGTTGCTTCTACTTACTTTTCTGTTCAGCTAATCGTCCTTGTTGAATAACCAAAGCATCAAGCGCAAGTTTTTTATAAGCTCTCTCAATCACCTTTTCCTCAATGGTATACTGATCAATAATCAATTAGGAGACATGCATATTAATTTACATTATATAACGACTGGAATCATTAAGCTTCCAAATTAGCTACTCACACATGACAAACCTCTGTGCAAAAACGGAATACTTGGACTTCTTTCTTTTGACCAATGCGATGAGCTCGATCCTGTGCTTGTAAATCAACTTGAGGATTCCTGAAATTTCATGCAAGGATTCCAGTCAAAAACAAAGCCGTCAGATAGCCAAGAAAAGCAATTAACAAATAACATCTTAGCTTCCAGAAAAAGAAAGGCTCACCAATCACTATCATAGAGAATAACAATATCTGCTGTGGCTAGATTAATACCAAGACCTCCAGCTCTAGTTGATAGTAGGAAGACAAATTTCTCACTTCCTGGCCTGTTAAAGGCTTCAATTGAAGCATCACGATCGTCTCCACTGGTATCACCGTCAATGCGGCAATACTGGTATCTGCGGAACATAAGATAGTCTTCAAGAATATCGAGCAGCCTTGTCATCTGAATATCAACACAGAAGAACAATGTTATGGTAAATGACTTTTAGGAAACACACACTTACACACAAAAGGAAAGAACAGAGATCAGTCCGTTGAAACTTGAAGATAATGTCAGTGTAAGACCAACCTGTGAAAATATTAGAACCCTAGAACCTCGTTCCTTTAGCTTTGGTAGCAACTTATCCAACAGAACCATTTTCCCTACAGCATAATAGAAGTAAGAATTAACTACTATCAGAAACATTCAATGAACAATGATGCCATTTACCCAATAAAAAATAAAGAAATTACCAGCATTAGTAATAAGATGATCTCCTGTGGTATAGGGAGGGCCGGGTTCAGCACCTTGGAACAGATATGGATGATTACAGCATTTGCGCAGTTGCATAGCTATATTCAGAAGACGTTTCCGCTCACCACCAACATTAACAACTTCAAGGTCCTTCTGCAGTAAAGCCCTGTAATAGTGCTTCTGCATTTGAGACATCCCCACTTTAAGAATTGTTTCTTTTTTCGGAGGCAACCCTTTTTCAACATCAGACTTCAACCTTCGAAGAAGAAAAGGTCGGAGAACCTTAAAATGCAACACAAACATATCAGCAGATGAAGCAGAAAATATGCAACAGACTAGCACTTCAAAACTTTTAAAACCTCGAGCTTACTTTGTGAAGTTGATGAACAACCTCCTGCTGATCATTCACATCAGAAATTTGGAACCATTCATCAAATGTTTCAGCTGAACTAAATATCTCAGGAAGTAAGAAGTTGAGAAGAGACCACAGTTCATGAAGATTATTCTGCAGGCAAGAAAGTCACAAAGGTGTTATACCAATATTCCACAAATGGCATTTGGGAAAGCAAGGTGTCATTAGTCAGATTACCGGGTAAAAAGATTCGTGCATATTAAATCTCATCTGCGGTAATCTGATATGTATCTCAGTCAGATACTCTTGTAAGACAAGGTGTGCAACAACGGCGAAGCATACACAAGATTTACAGCACAAGCATCGAATAGATGAATCACAAGTTTGAATGCCATTAACACATTCAACCTTATTGTTTGGTGCTTTTGTTGGGGAGAACACACCACCTTTTAAAAGTAATCACCACACAGATACACCTGAAACAATAGGTTTAGAGAAGAGCAAATACCTGAAGTGGAGTTCCCGTAATAAGAAGACGGTAGTTAGTGCTATAAAGCCTCATAGTTCTTGAGAGGAGTGAATTTTCATTCTTGATTCGATGAGCTTCATCAATGATAATATATCGCCAGCTAAAACGGCGTAAAAAAGATCTCTCTTTGATGGCCATTTCAAAGCTAGTGACACAGACATCAAACTTTCCAGCAACTAATAAAACCTCACGTACATGTCTCTGCATATTGATTGTACTAGGTCAAGTAACTTGTATTCTCTTGGACTAGATTGAACAAGTGAACAAAATGTTGAGGAATTACCCTCTCCTCGGGATTTCCAAGAAATTTTACAGCACGCAAAACTGGGCAAAAGCGCCTTATTTCATTCATCCAATTTCCCAGAGTGGATTTTGGAGCAACAACCACATGAGGGCCAGTAATTCCTCTAAACTCATTAAGATATCCCAACAACGAGATAGTTTGCAGAGTTTTACCAAGACCCTGTTACATTCAAAAGAAGAAAGTCCAAAGTCCATTATCTCAGTAATTAACCAAATAAAGATCACTGTAAGAATTAATAAGTTTTCCCATGAAGAATCAAAACTAAATTTAGACAGACTGAACGCTCACCATTTCATCAGCAAGGATTCCATTTATTCCATGTTCATACAATCGTATAAGCCAGTTTAGCCCAGCAAGCTGATAATCCCTCATCTTTCCTTGAATGCCTGTAGAAGAAATTGGAGGCATTAGAAGAGCGTCCAACATATTCACTTCATAAGAACAACCAATATATTAATTGAACAGTTCTGGTCACTCTATGACTGGCCATGCCACTTCACTTTCCTCACCAACATCAAGACTCATGTCCAACATGTGAATATGTCAACCACTATAAATGCAGCATATTCATCACACAGTGGCACAAAAATTTGAAGTGTATGTCCATATGCACAAATGTGCATGAGAGAAGAGAGAGATCTCACAAGAAGGCTGTGTAACAAGCCTCGTATTTCCTGTCCCAGCTTCTTCCTCCTTTAGATACTCCTCATCTTCTTCCTCTTCAGTAACTTTCGAAGCATGGCGACCCCTAAACAGGTATGCAAGTAGCAGGTATGATTTGATACAGACAAGTGCAACCATCCAGGTTATGAAAATGCAAACAAAACTCCTTAAATCAAGCACACAAGTATGTGCAAATTTTTTCATCAACATATACAATGAAAACCTATCAATAAGTTGTCAATATGGTATTTTCATAAATAAAAAATGTATTGATGCCTTAAGCAACTAACTACAGCAACTGACGCACTATTTGAATGCCACGTGCTAGTAAGGATCAATACTTGCTTACTGTTGCCACAAGGAGAACATTTACTTGCCTTCCATATAATAAGTGCTTGTTTTAAAATTAAAAAAAAAAAAAAACTGCAGCTTTCAGCAGATTTTAATTATTAAACACTAAAAAGACAGCATCAGCAGGCCTTGCAACACACACAAGTTTATTAGCCCTAACACTTATAGACTTGATGAACAAATAATAGACTGAAGTTACTCAGCAAAAACATTATTCTGACGTTAGTACAACATGCAATGAATTCGCAAAATCAACCATAGAAACCACTATCAATCTTGAACAGAAATGATTCCTTATGATTTTCTCAAATTCTTACCACTGGTGGGATCCGAACAGAAGTGTAGAAAGCTTCAATATATGGGCTATCACATGCAGCATTCCTTATTAGAAAGCTCAATGCAGTGATGCACATAAATTCACGCCCAAACAACTTTTAGACCATGCTCCCCGCCACTGAAAATATACAGTTAGGTCCTCTCACTACAATCACTCTTTCATGCGGTGATTTGGAGAATTCTTTGGATGAACAAAATATGGAAATGCAACGTAGAGCAATTAATCTTAGGAACCTTTTTGCAAGTTTAAAATATTTCCTTTTTAATATTGTCCAGAAACATAAAAGATGATTCAAAATAAACCAATGCCACTTCTATTCCCACAAGGTAAAGATACTTCAAAAGAAGCCAGTAAGCATAGTAGCATACCTTCCCTTTGCCTTCTTCTGGGATGCAGATTGATCACTCTTAGCAAAATGAGCAAATATTTCTGTCTGCTGTAAGAGATAATTCATGCGTCCCCTGCCCTTATTGTTCTAAAATTGACAGAAAAAAAGGGAAATAATTGGTTACCCAATTCAAGGCAAACTAGGTAATTGCAAAAACTGCACATATAAGAGCGAAGGGGAGGAAGGAAGAACAATTAGCAAGTCTGTATACACACCATGTCAGCATCAATTACAGCATTCTGTTTTTCCAATATTTCCTGAATCTTTTGTTTCTTCAGCTTCTTCATTTCATTTAGTTTGGCTCTTTCACGCTTCGCATGCTCATTGTTAGAAACAGTGTTTCCCTCCTGCAACAATTACAGCAAAAGGGCAAAGAAACAACATGAATATATAATTTTAAGATAGTGGAAGAACTTGGTCATACAACTTATTAGGCAGCCCTATTAAGGCAACATCAGTGTAGCAAATTAGACATTATTAAATAGCACAGTATTTATTAATTCACAATATTCACAAAAGTCGACATATCTACTTCTTCTAACCTAACGTTCTACATTCCTATACGCTTCTCATTGCCCTTTTCAATGGCACGTCTCATTTTCTTTAACCTAAGCTCCCATTTGTAATATAAAAAAGGCACCAATGCAGCAATTAGATAATACAGACTTATCCAAATTCACTCTTTACAGTACCAAAGAGAACCATTCTACTCACAAAAGCTGTTCTTTCACAAACTAAATATCAAGCACCAACCACTTCTACTGTACTCGCAGTTCACAATATAAAAAGTAAATGTCAGTTGTCGCATTATGGGGAAAAAAAAAAGACAATTCTTTAAGATTCTACGTCGTCTCGTTATTTTACACAAACTATAGAGTCTGTATAGAGAAGTATTGATATGGCAGAACATTCCCTGGCCACATTCTCTTACATGTAGACCTTGGAATAGAAAACCCCACCGCTCCTCAAAATCCACAGGAAATGATGCGAAATCATAGTTCAGGAAACGATTTCTTTCGGTGCAGTAAAGAAAAACCACGAAAGGCCAGTTCGTTAAACAAATCCTATCCAATCCGTACAGAAACCCTGCTAATATAGAAATAGTCGATCAAGCAACTCGTATCTAAACAACATCCAAAATGCAAAAAACATCTCACCACATCATCATCCTTGCCGCCTTCATGGCCAGCGGCATCGTTGTCAGCTTCATCGTCGTCGGAATCAGCAGTCCTACCGACTGCTTCCAGCTCTTCGTCATCTTCCTCGTTTAACTGCTCATTCAACTGTTCTTCCTCCGACGAATTGGAGGCGTCCTCGCATGACGACAACCTGTCCTTCAAGGGTTTCGCCATGGATATCTCCCCCTCGGGATCGAGAGTTGGAGAGAGAAATAGAAAGAGAGCGAGCAAGCGTGATAAAGATGCCGACCTAAATCACAGCACCCAGGAAGAGCGATCGTGTGGAAGGAACAATAAGCCATGATATATAGACGATCATTCTGCTGTGATGCGGGTGCGATGGCAGAGCAATACGATGATTTCCCGCCTTTTGTCCCCCAAATTACGATCACACTCCCGCCTTCACTGGATCATCTCATGAGACACAGGCCCTCGCGTACGGGAAAATGGGTCCGGGGCCAAATAAGGGGCTCACCCTTTTAAAAAAATAGAAGTCATTTTTTTTAAATATATATTTAAAATTTAAGTATTT
>JAODPA010066576.1:0-10871 GCA_025585075.1 Nepenthes mirabilis
ATGGGGCCGCAATGCGGTGGGGCCAGTCACTTAAAAAAGCTTACCCTTAACACAGTTTACCAAACCGGCTTTTTCCTGGTGGTTAAAAGGGAAAAATCCCTCGTTCCCGACCCAAGTTCAATTCCCCGCGGCGGTATCAGTGGTACTGTGCCTCCCAAAAAATCCTTCGGGGTTTATGGGTTATGGGGCCGCAATGCGGTGGGGCCAGTCACTTAAAAAAGCTTACCCTTAACACAGTTTTATTTTTGTAGATCCAAGAACACCACTTCTTCCTCGAATTCAAATTTTGAATTCTAATCCCGGCGTCATCGTCCTCGTTGATGCTGCTTTGGGTGCCGGGCGACACCGGAGCCTGCCATGGCCGGCTTCCTGGTTGCTATGCTCGGCCCCCCTCTGGTATTTCGTCTCCTTCTTCCTGAATCCCTACGATAGTTGGGTAGTTCTCGGTGAACCCGGAACCCTCGAATCCATGAAATCCTCGGCTCTCTCTTCGTTAAAATTTCATTTTTGAAATTTGAAGCGTTGTCTTCGGTGTCCCTCCTCTGGTCGGGAGGCGATGGAGCCGTCCTCGGCCGGCCCCCTGGTGCATGCCTAGAAGTGTGCTCTCGATTCGATTCTCCCAGTCTGATGGGGTTGTAGGCTCAGGCCTCGCTTTCGGCTCCCTGGCTATGGGTTCTGATATCTGGAGCTTCTGTCAGCTCCCTCGCTGCGTGTTGGATCTGCCGCATCCAAAGGTCTGTATCTCTGGCTCTGTTGCGCTTCGCCTGTGTGTCTCCTTTCTGGTGGTCAGTTTGGGGGATGTCGTGCTAGTTTGGAGATATGTGGTCGATGGTCTGAAGAGCTGGTGTGGAACTTCGGGTTGTTTGTGATCCTTCTGCTGCGGTGGGGCCTCAGGTTGCTGCCATTATTGAAGCTCTGCTTAATGGCACCCGTTTGCGTTGCTGAGATTGTTGGGCTCTCACTTGACAGCACTTCGACAGCTGCTGGTCTCGCCTGTTCTTTGGATCTGGCGGTGAACAAGCTTGTGTTGTCAGCTTTTCTATTTTCTTAGCCATTGTGTCCCTCCAGTTGAACGGGTTGGGAGTGCCTGTGAATTTCTGGTTGGGGAGTTCATGGCTCTTCTAGGAAGAGCTGGTGGGGTTCGTTTGATGCTTGAGATACCCTGACAGTTTGAGGTTCGTTTGCTGAGATCGTCTGGTGGTGGTTTGCTGCTGGCTTTTTGTGGTCGGTGCATGCCTAACTCAAGCTTAAACTCTGTTTTCCTTTTTAGTCTTTTGGGAATTCAATTGGCTCTGTTCCAGATGCTGTTGAATTTTCCTTTCAGACGTTGGTTGGCTGCAAAGCTAACTGATTGCTGCTGTGCTATTGGTCTACTGGTGATCTCGCAGCTGGTGGTTTTTTGCTGTGAAAAGCAGATATTGTTGTTGGAGGTGCTGTATAGCCTTCTACACTACTGTCACCGTTTGCAGAACCATTATGCTTTTTGGTGCGATGCTGAAGTCTCCTGGACTGCTATTGGCTGGATTATACAGCCAGGTTAGTGCTGCTGCTGCATTGCTGTTCTGTCATTGCTGGTATGTGAACTGGTCTGCTTGTGTCGGGATGATGCTGCTGTTCTTCTGCCCGGTGTGTACCGGTGTGGATGCCTGGGTGTAGTGTTTGGGGCTGCTGCACTGGGTGTAGCTGCTGTCTGACGCCGCAACTTGCTTGTTCGGTTCTGATTCCCATCGTGGATGCTGATGAATGGGGACTAGATATCCTCCCGTTGCCTTTTTGTGCTGCTGAACTGCTGCCAATGCATTGGTTTTGTGGAGCCTTGGAGCCAAGGTTTCATTTATGTTGCTGCTGCTAAGTTTTCAACAGCCGAATGTGGAACTGACTGCCTTGCCATGCCACTGTGTTATGCTGGTTTGTGTTGGCTGTGTTCATTCTTGTTTACGATGGAAATGTCATTTTTTGTCGTTTTTGGTAAACATTGTCCTCCTAGAGGCCATTTTGTATATTCAGATGTACTGTCCATTCGGGGTATGCCCTAGCGTTTTATGTTTTATCTTCAAGTCAAAATACTTGGAGATAAACATATTATTTTGTACTATTTTTCTCCCATTAATCCAAAATACTTGCTTACCAAAAAAAAAAAAGCTTCCTCTAAAAAGTCCAGGGGTGCATCTGGCTCTTAGGCTTTTGCTGCGGGGGTTGTTTTGTCTAGGTCCTGCTGCTTTGGTCTTGATGAGGTTTTTTGGTTAGTTCTGTATAGCTACATTCTATGGCTTGACATGTTGCCTGAATAAAATGTATAAGACGTTTTTGGTGATTATTTTGGCATTGAATTTGGCTGTTGTGGGTTTGTCTCATGGGTTTCAGCTAGTCTATTGGCTGCTGCTGCTTCCATGGGTGAATTGACACTGTTTTGGTAAGCTGCCTGTGCTGATGAGACCCCAACTTATACTGAAGTTCAACAGCCGAAGGCTGGCTATAATTTTGGATTCTGATGTTCTGGCTGATGAGATGAGGGTTTGATTAGTATGCTGAGACTGCTTGGATGGAAGCACAGTATCGGTCTCTGGGATGGTACAGCTCCCTGCTAGTATTGTGTGATTGAGGTTGGATATGTGGCCTCCATTACCATCGGCTGTTCCTTGTGTATGGGCAACTGGCCTGACGGTTTTGAGTTGATGCAGTAACTGCTGCAATTCTGATATTGTTGTTCTTGCTGTG
Source organism: Nepenthes mirabilis (assembly GCA_025585075.1). NCBI lineage: Eukaryota > Viridiplantae > Streptophyta > Magnoliopsida > Caryophyllales > Nepenthaceae > Nepenthes > Nepenthes mirabilis. The sequence goes on from JAODPA010066576.1 coordinate 2,719, forward strand.
GGTGTTGAATTTTTCTAGACGAGCTAGTTTTCTGCGGTCCTTGGAATGGCTGTTCTGCTGCCAGTGGGGATGCTGAAATGCCTCTACTTCTATATTATGTATCTGTTGGTAAAGCTGGCTGGGAAACTATGCTATCTGAACTTTCTAAGCGGCTGATTGCTCTTCTGGATGGGCATGCTTTCTCTCCTGTATGTTGTAGTGGGTTGATGCATGTTGTTGCATGCTATATAGCATGCAGCAGTTCTCGTGCTGGCCTTGGGCCTTCACTAGTTGTCTTCATCAACCTCCTTGATCACACTGTTTTCTTTGGGCTGTGATAATCTTGCTGTGATGTTGTTTGGGTGGTCACTGAGCTGAATTTGCTGAGTTGATGGTGCTGATTCTTAGCACTGTGGTGGTTTATTGCTGATGCTGCTCTGGCCTACTACTGATATAAATATTAGGCTTCTGAGTTGGCTGAAGTTTTTTTGTGGGCTGCTTTCTCATCTTGAAGGAATTGATGCAGCCGAATGTCCGCTGGTGTTGCTCTGCTCTTTCTCTGGCTGTGTGTCCCATTGTGTTTGGATTGGAACCCTGAGGCTGAGGGCTGAGTAGCTGGCTGAGTCCACTGGATTGCTCTTGTCTGGCTAATACAGCAAGTTGCTGTTGTTGCTTGCCGATTTGTCAGTTTTCTTGCTAGCTTGGCAAGCTGAAGATGGTGCTGGTGTCAGCCACTGTTTTGGCCTTGGCTATAATGCTATTTGGCTTTGATGGAACCTGTGGTATCTCACATTAGCTGTGGCTTTGCTACTGATTGAGCTGCAATGCTGGAATGTTGATCCTGGTGCAGGGTGCTTGCTGATGGATGTGTAACTGGATTTGTTGCAGCTGTCGGTAATTGGATAGCTGTGGACGCCCCTTGGCTGGACTGGTTTTGTCTGCTTTTATTTTCTTGCCAAATTAATGCTGTTACTGATGGTCTGCCCGGTGGTGGATTGGAAGAATTCTCTGTTGCTGGAGTTTCAACTGCTTGGGTCACGTAGCCTGGCTCTGCTGATCCTGACTAATGTGTTCAGGCCACCGCTGGCCATGCTTGGTAGTGCTTGGATGCTGATGGCTGATCTCTCTGGATGATGCTTCTGTGTAAGATGATGGGGAGCTATGCGCTGTACTGCCGGTGGGTTTCCTGTAGTGTGGTAGCAATCCTGTGGCTACCTCGTACTGTTTGCTAGATGGAAATCGCTGGACCGATGCCTGTTGCTGTGGCTGGAAATGCTGATGCATGTTCCTGTCGCCTCGGGTGTAGCTCATTTTGAATCTGATTTTGTAAAATGTCTGTATTTCATTTTCTATGTCTGTTAGATAGCTCCTCTTTGAGGTTTTTTGAGGTATTCTCTGTTGTACCAGCTGCTCGGGGTATGCCCTAGCATATTATGTTCTAACTCCATGTCAAAAAACCTAGAGTTATAACATAGTGTTTTTTATAAATTTTTCTCCCGTTAATCCAAAATACACACTTGCTTACCAAAAAAAAAAATATTTCCTGAAGTAGACCTTTCGGGAGATGGAAGAGGGATGCCCAGTACAAGTGAAGGGAAGAGGTCTGTGATCAAATTGAAGTGTCATATGGTGTTTGCTGATGATGGGATTGGGTTGGGGCCGGTATAGCTGGTTCGGCCTAACTTTGGTGGTTGCAGTACTCTTTGTTGGGTGGTGCTATCCATTTTTCCTAGCTTGATGTTGTTATGAGTTTTACTGGTGCCTAGCTGTTGATGATTTTATTTTCTGCTCGCTGCTGGATGAACTATGGTTACCAATGAACCATGGGCGTTGGCGTTTGGAATTCCTGAATGAGGTGTGTATGGGGCTGTGTAGCTGTCCTTGGATGTCTGCCCGGTTGTTGCTTGATGGTGCTGATGTGCTGTGGCGCGGCTGCTGGGGTCCTAGCTCTGATGGTCCATTTATTTGGGTGTTGTTAAATTAAAGCTGAAGCTCAGTATGCTTGAGTTCCCCCCATGAGTCCTCGGAGCCAGCTGCTGCTGCTGGTGAAGAATGCATCCAGATGCTTTTTGATTTATTTTGCATTGCAACTCGTTCTCCTACTGGGAGTTTCCTTGTCCAGATTGGAATGATGAATTTGCATGTTTCTATACCTATGATGCTGATTCTCTGTTTGTGCTTGCTGTCCTGCGGAGGTGTTTGCTGAAGCATGTTGTGATTGGCTTATAAATTTAATGCTGGAAGGCATTGGGGAAGTGCTCGGTCTTGCTGGTTTGGTTTAGAACAGGGTTTCACTAGCTTTAATTTCTTTGGACTGGGGTTGTGTCGCTGTTCTCAGATATGCTGTCCGGTTGCTACTGGTGTTTGCTGACTGGAGGCTTCTATTGGCTGGAGGCTTTGGAAAATGATGGCAGTACTTAGTCTTGCTGGATTGGGGCGTGCATTAACGCTTGGACCTGCTGTCCGGAGGATGCAGATGATTAAACTGCTGCAGTTGGGAATTGCTGATATATAGTTGCAGTCCTGGTGCTGCTTCTGTCAACATTTCCTCCTGCTACTTATGAATTCGGCCTCTTGGTAGTGGATCGGTGCTGTGAAATTTTGAGGGGGATGGTAAACTGCCTTGCTTCCAACTGGGCGCGTATGATTGGAATCTGGAGCTGTCTTTCTTGTATGATGTTTCGGATGCTGTTGGATCTTCTTGCCCTTTGAAGAATTGTCCTGCTTTTGTGCCTTCTTGCTGTGGCTGCGTCGAAGATCTGGAGGCGTTGGATGTTGCTCCCGATTTGATGCGAACTGATGGAATGGGATGTCCTGCTGTCTTCTGATCTGCCATATTTGATGCTGTTTTTGTTGCTGGGTGGTTTTTGCTTATCTGTTAAACTTCTGATTTGCTGCCCCTTGGGAAAGACCATCGTGGCTGAGATGCATGCTGCCTTGAGATTGCTCTTTATTGCATGGTGCACTTGGTGCCTTGGACAGAATGCTACATTAAGAGCTGAATTTACTGAATGCCCTAGCTCCTCGGAATTTTGCCAAAGAAGGTTGCTGCTAGATTTGTTGCTGATGCATGCTGCTGTCTCACGTGCTGTATGCTGATGCTGTGCTGCTGTATGTTGCTGATAATGTACTTCTACTGCTGCCCTTGCCGTGCTGCTAATAGCTGCTGATATTTTAATTTTGCTGCTACCCCTACCGTGCTGCTGATAATTTTATTCTGCTGATGGCTTCTCTGATTGTTTGCGGGCTGTGTCTGCTATGAAATTAGTGGCATTACCTTTGTTGATCGAAGCTGATTAGTTGGAATCTTCTAGATTGTGCAGCTGTTGCTTGCTTGCAGCTGCCTTGTTCTCCTTGCTGTTGGAAAACTAGGATGCTATGGGTTGCCGGCAGATCCGGTTTGCTGTAGTTTGTTGCTGCGAGGTGATCGGATGGTTGTTCCGGTAGTCTCGGGAGTAACTTTTTGCTTTTGATTTTGTATAATGACAGTGTTATTTTTTCTTTCTTCTGCTAGATAGATCCTCTTAGGTTTTTTTGAGGATCTCTCTGTTGTACCAGCTGCTTGGGGTATGCCCCAACGTTTTATGTTCTAACTCCAAGTCAAAAAATTTAGTGTTATAACATAATTTTTAATAAACTTTTCTCCCATTAATTTAAAATACACACTTACTTACCAAAAAAAAAAAAACAAGTGAAGGGAAGAGAAAATAAAGGTTAATAGCTGAAGGCGACCTCCAAAAGATAGCCATTTGTTTTTCCATAAGGCAATCCTATTTTTGATTCGTTCAAGGAGGGGTTGACAATCCTTGATTGTGAGCTGTGTGGTTAAGAGAGGCACTCCCAAGTATCTGACAGGGAGATGACCTCTTTTAAACCCAAGAATGGTGGTGATTTCATTAGCAAGGTGGTTATTTTCCGTACAAACAAAAACCTCACTCTTTTCTTTATTCGCCTAAAGACCAGATAGAAGTTGAAATTCCTTAAGGCAGTCACTTAATATTCGGGCAGATTCCGGATCCGCCTTAGAAAAGAGTAGAAGGTCATCTGCAAAAGCAAGCATGATTGTGCTTGTATCCTTGCATTTCTAATGGTATTGAAAAGATGGACATCGTCGGGCTTTCACTTCTATAGTACCATTTAGAACTTCCATGACCAGAACAAAAAGATAAGGCGAAAGGGGGTCGCCCTGTCGAAGGCCTTTGGCACCTTTGAAGAAACCAACCGATTCACTAGTGATGTTAATCGAGTACGACGGTATAGTTATACACTGCTCAATCCACATGATCATCTTGGAAGGGAAACCCATAATATGAAGGGTAGCAATAATGAAGTCCAAATGAACAGAGTCATAAGCCTTTATTAGGTCAACTTTCATAGCGCATCTGGGTTCACCCTTACCCACATGGTATCGGTGAAGCTGCTCTTGAACAAGGAGGATGTTGTCACTAATGTGTCGGCCAGCAACAAAGGCAGTTTGGCTTTTATCGATCAGATAAGGAAGAGTACCTCTAACTCTGTTGGCAAGAATCTTGGATATGATCTTTTATATTACATTGCAGCAAGTGATTGGCCTATAGTCAATCACCTTGGCAAGTGACTTGACCTTTGGGATAAGGTTAATAAGAGTGGCATTCACCTACTTTAACATCTTTTTTTGGTAAGTAATTAAATTTGAATTAAAATAAGAAATTTATTATAAAATTTATGTTCTTACCCCAAGTGTTTTGCTGACTTGGAGATAGAATATAAACACTGGGGCATGCCCCGAACACCCTCGTGTAACAATACAATGGTCCAAAAGAAAAACAGGCAGGAAAAAGGCAAGTAGCATTACATTATCTAACACGCCGACAATCCCCTCGAGGTGCCGAGGACACATTTTCTTCTCCCCTCGAGGTCAGTTTGAAATGTCCGAATTCCCCTACACATGGATGAGCTGCTGTTCCTGCCCTCGTTAAATTAGAATATGCCGTGAGCATGTGGCCGATCCAAGTAGTGGATTCTCTTTCCTGATTTTTCTTTTTTGTAAATTTTCTTCGGTCTGCTGACTAGTGGCCGGTTCCGATTTATTTTTTGTTAGGTGTTTTTTCTTCTGTAATTTTTCTTTGGTCTCATGATACGTTTCATGGTGGTGCTCAGGGTATGACCTAGAGTCTATATTCTACCTCTAAGTCAGCAAAACACTTGAAATTAGAACATTATTTTTGTAATTTTTTTTACTTTAATACATCTTTACTTACCAAAAAACAAAGCCAGGAGCATTAGTAAGGCCAAACGGCATAACAAGAAATACATAGTGCCTATATCTCGTCTGAAAAACTATCTTGGCCACATCCTCCTACTTAATTCTCAATTGATGGTATTTCGATCGCAGGTTAATCATAGAAAACACTCAGAATCCCCATAATTGATCAAATAAATTATCAATGCGCGGCAATGAATATTTGCTTTTTATCGTGATCTTATTTAATTTATGATAATCCACACACTACTATAAGGACCCATCCTTTTTTTTGGTGAGTAATTAAATTTTTTTTGGTAAGTAATTAATTGCATTAAAAAAAATTTAAGTACAACAACTATATTCTACTCCAAGTATTTTGCCAACTTAGAGTAGGGACATAGGAACAAGGGAATCCCCTCATACCATGACAATAATCATGAAAGCCAAGAAAGAAAAACTGATCAATATAGATCAAAGCCACCTAATTAACAACTCCAACTGAGTCAACACGAATCACCCATTGCCTTTATGAGAAGTTCTAGTCTTACGAAGAACCCAATTAACAACCTCCGTTTCATTTACCAAAAGGAGATTATAATGGGATAATTACCAGGAGCTGCATTTTTTGATCATGGAATTTTTCACCTTAAGGGATGAGTCCAGTGTACGAGGACAGAGATAGGCAGCCGGACAGGATGCAAGGCCATGGAGTGCCTCATCCTTGTGAGCAGCTTTGTCAACAACACGACGAAGGGTGTTAATCCTTGCAGCAACTCTACGAGCTAAAGGCGAAAGATCCTTCAGCTTGTTATCTCAATCAGGAAAAATAGACTGATGTTGTTCAAAGTTATTAGATTTCGGATCGCCACAGGGAGTCTCCAAAACTGTAAGACCGGGGGAGACAAAAAGGAGGGGGCTGAGTTGATTCAGCAGGAGAAAAACCAGTGCCATGCTTCAGCGCATCAGCAAAAGAATCAAGATTCCCATCTACAGTCCCCTGGTAGATCGCCAGGTTGCCTCCTTGTAGGAGGGGAAACAATGGAACCGGATCCAATTCATCAAGATGATCTACATTGGAAGATAATCCAGCTTCATCAACTAGGTTATCTGCACATCCAAAATCAGAGCCACATACTAATGCACCCATCTGAAATTTCCTAGGATGACCCTCACCTTTAGAAGCTGGACCGTGCCTCAAAGCCACAGCAGATGAAACCGGTTTCCTTTCATGGAGGAAGGCGGCCCGATGATGACCGACCTATAGAGGGTCATCAACTTTATCACAGGGGGACAACGCACCCTCATAGTCCAAGAAAGCAACTCCAGGTACAGAGCCTGGATCAGACCTACCAATCAAAGGCTCACCAGAAGCAACATTAGGATGCTTGCCAATCTGAGAACTTACCACATACCGGCATCAACCACACTCAAAGAAACAGTACCAATAGAAGGTGGACGAGATGCAGGGGCCTGCTCCAGAACTTCTACAGTAATCTGCTCAGCAAATTATAGGCACAGGACCACCAAGTCCTTAACCTCATGGATTTTGATAGTGTAAGGGAGGCAGTCGAGAGAAGAGGAGCAAAGGAGTTACCAGGGCACTCAACCTCTTTATGCAAACCTTCCGAACAGGTCGAAGGCAGAGGACAACATTTAGGCAAATCTCTCTTCTTGGGGGACTTACCAGCATAAGGACGGATCCTCTTGGCCATGCAATTGGGCTCCTCATGACCAAACAGAAGACATAGCCCACATCTAATCGGCTTCCAAGAGTATTCAACATTTACCATAGAATTGGAGTCTACTGATTGCAGGATAATCCTAGAGGGCAAGGCAGCATCCGCATCAATCTCAACACAAATCCGAGCAACATCAAGCTTCTCCAATTTTGTAGTTCTGGGACAGAGTTAGACTGGCTTCGAAATAGCACTGGCAACCCATCCTAGCCCCAAAGGAGACCAAAATTCAATCGGCACATTGAAAAGTTTAACCCAAATTGGGAACAATTTGTGCATATCCTTGCATAGCTTCATACGAGGGAGAAATCGCTTAAGACAAATGGCTTTCTTTGCAAGCATCCAAGGACCTGCCAGCAAGCACTGCTCCATCTTTTCCGTAGAAAAGAACCGAAAAAAGAAAAAAGCCTTCATCGTTGGAAGCAATATGCTCCAGACAAAATCGAGACTAGAGAAGACGGGCAATGGCGCGAACCGCCTGGAAATGAGGAGGAACATTGAAGAAATATCCAACTAAGGAGGACCCCCAAATGCGTTGGCCTTGCTCAACAACCTCTAGGGGAGGAGAGATATAAGCAACATCGCCTTCCGTGCTCTGTGGAGGGAAGAATTTCATATCAGTGGATGGGATAACACCACCGTTCTGGATAATAGCAGACCAAGAGGAGAGATGCACATCCGGCACTTTCTCAGAACAGGATGGACTGAAACCACCCTCAACAGTTGAGAGAGAAGAAGCAAGTGAGAGGACATCCGATCGCAGAGAGAAATTGGACGAAAAGGATGAGACTACCCGTTCTGAAGGGCAGATGGGGTAGGGAAGGGGGGCGGAAAACGGGAGGGAACTAGGAGGAGCACCCAGGAGGTCGGCCATGGCCGGCTCCAGCGCCGCCAATGCCGGGAACAGCAACGCCAACGCCAATGCTGATTTCAACAGTGAGGCTTTGGGATCTTCTGTTGCACATGTGGTCCTTGGCTATGTGGTGCTGCACCTAAACCGGCTGTCTGATCATCCTGTGGTCCATGTGCATTCGGATGATACCTCCCATGCTGCTGCTGCTTTTTTTAGTCTGGAGTGGCAGTGCCTGTTTGCTGTATTTCCATCGTTTCTCGGCTGCGCTGTGAGGATGTTTTAGCACGTTGCCGTGGCTGATGGCTGTCTCGTTTGTGCTGTTATTTGCTGCTGCGGGGCGATCGGAAGTTGGGGTTCCCGT